>CANYCX011265286.1:0-11554 GCA_948193385.1 Breynia disticha f. nivosa
CACATGAAACCAATTATCCAGTACATGATTTAGAGCTTTCAGTAGTAGTGTTTGCTCTAAAGATCTGAAGACATTATCTATATGGCAAAACATTTTAGATTTTACTGATCATAAAAGTCTGAAATATTTGATGACCCAAAAAGAACTTAATATTCGACAAAGAAGATGGTTAGAGTTGTTGAAAGACTATGATTTCACGATTGATACCATCCCTCAAACGCGAATGTGGTCGCAAATGCACTTAGTAGAAAGTCAAGTGTTGCTATATCTAGCTTAAAATTAACGCGTATGACCGATTTGCTAGCTTTAAAAAGCTTGAATACAAATCTAGAACTAACTAAATCGGGAGTGTTAATAGTAACATTACAAGTACGACCAATATGTTAAGACAGATACAAGCAACACAAAAACAAGATCAAGTGTGCATAAGGATAACTGAACAGATTGATCAAGGTATTGAGACCCCATTTCAGTTGATTGATGAGTTGTTGATGATTGGATCCAGAGTATGTGTACCAAATGTTGAGAGGATTAGCCAAAAGATGCTGGATGAAGCAAAAAATGCTCCATATGTTATGCAACCAGGAAAGACTAAAATGTACAGTACTCTAAAATAGCATTACTAGTGGCCAAATATGATAAAGGAAGTAGTTGAATTTGTCTCTAAATGTCTGGTATGTCAACAGGTAAAGGCTGAACATCAGGTACCAATAGGAAAAATCTAGTCACTATATAAAGATGTTTTAAATATATATATGTAACAAGAGCCTAAAATATCTAATGACGTAAAAAGATTTAAACATGAGGTAGAGACGGTGGATTTAGTTATTGAAGGATTACGATTGCACAATTGAGTATCATTTAGGGAAAAATGTAGTACCAGATGCACTCAATAAGAAGTCTAGTGCTAATTTATCTAGTTTGCAATTGATCCGAATGACATATGTATTATCTTTACGAAGCTTGAATACAAAGTTAGAGATTTCTAAACATAGGGTATTAACTACTATAATAGTGGTTAGACTGATGTTATTATAAAAATTCAAGAAGCAAATGTATAAAGTTAATTGAGCAGATTGATCAAGGTGTTGAGACACCATTTTTGTTTATTATTGAGTTATTGATAATGGGTTCCAGGGTATATGTACCAGAGATAGATTGGATCATATAGGAGATTATGGATAAGGTTCATAATGCTCCATACATTATGCATCCAAAAATGACAAAAATGTATCATACTCTAAAGCTGTATTACTAATGGATGAATATGAAGAAATATGTGATAAAACATGTATTTAGATGTTTAATATGTCAACAAGTAAAAGCTTAACATTACACACCTACAGGAAAACTCTAGTCACTATCTATTACTATCTAGAAGTGGGAAAGGATTATAATGGATTTTGTAAAGGATTACCTAAAACCCAAAGTCAAAATGATGCATCTTGGGTGATAGTTGAAAGATTAACAAAGTCTATGCATTTCTTACCTGTCAAATTGGGGATATCTGTTTGGGCTTCCTACATGATTAAAGACCTATGGAAGAAGAAAACATCAAGAAAAACATTTAGAATACAGCCTAGGATCTCACCAAAATGTGATTTAACAACATAAAGGCTTAAAGATCAAAACTAGTTTACATAAAAACAAATCTTGAATGAAAGAATGAATTTTACCTTGTTCTTCTTTCTTGGACAATTGTATATGGACAAAAATAGTAACTACTACCTCAAAATACTTCAAGGCAACTTTCAAGACATCTCTTCAAGAACCACACGAGCAGTTTCTCTACTAAATTAACACACAAAACAACAAAACTGTGTACTAGCACAAGAGCATTTACAAATCACCGCTTTTTTATCAATCGAATGAGAGGCTTATGAATCAGATGGCACTAAAATGATCAAAGCCTATGATCAACCCATGGATTCCACGTTTTCTTGGAGAAAAATCAAAAAAATCAATTTCTTGAATCTTCTTAAATAGCCACGACAAAGAGGGAGGAAGAGAGAGAGAAGGACGGCTAGGTTAGGGTTTTTGGAATAAGAATTATTCTTCTTTTAAAAACCTAATTGACAATTCTAACTACATTAGGATTGGGATTAGTTTTAATTTAAATAAAAATCTTTTGTTTTAATCTCCCTCCTTGCCATGGTTGTTAAAGAAAAATAAAAGATTTTATTCTCTTTTATCTTATTTATCATATCCAAAATAACATAATTCCTTTTCTTTTTATTTCTCTACTTTTCTCTCTCTTATGTCTTAATTTAAGACATCATATCCACTAGGATAATCTTTGTCCTAATTTAAGACAAATGAGAGATACAAACTTATTCCTTTCATCCATATTGGGGCCCAATTAAAAAAATTGGCCCAAATGCCCAATTCGACCTGACAGCAGAATTTTGACCTAAGGTGAAATTCCAAAAATATCCTTTTTTGGTTTTTTGTTGTCCATGTGCAATATGTAGGACTATTTAATAATGGTAATCAATTTAGTAATTTATAAATCATAGACGATCTCTAGTAAGACACTATGACCATATAAAATTAAATAGCTGGAGAGCATTGTCACCAGCCCTACTACAATTCAAATTCATCCATTTAATATCATTATTACCATAAGGCATGTTCCAAACATCCTTATTTAGTGCTAAATCACTTTCTTGATCTCTATGACAAAATTGATAAGTTTGAATGAATGACCTAATCATTACATACGGGTGCAGCCACACTCTTTCAAATCTTATTTATCAAGCAGCCAGTGATATCTCTTATTTTCTTGAATGGGTCAATCCATTCACTTCACTCATGCTCTTACTTGTAATTCTTAGCATACCCAATCATGTCCATACTTGTCAACCTTTTACAGTCACATTAATCGTATTTCAAAGTACACTAAAAATTATAATGAAAGACATAGTGATTTTTAGTCTAAGGATAGATATTTGACATTACAAATAGTGATCGCTCTCCAAATACAATGATCTACATTGTATCCATGAAATTTGTTAGATATCTCATATCTACGACCGTAGAATATGATCACCTATAAAGTACATATTAGTCTTAATTCATTTTGCATTCCTATGGAAACAAGCAACTTGGGATATTTACAATGTAGATCTCATAACTTCTAGATTCTACTATCAAAGTCCTCAACCTTGATACCTCAAGTGCTTAATTAATATTCTTTGATAGTTTTATCAGACACATAGCACAAGTCAATACATGAATTGATAAAAAAATGCCTCATAATTTTATTACTCAACAATAAAAGGTACATACAATGTATTGGAGCTAAGGCTTACACTAACATATCTTAGAAGAACTAGCAGTGTTGTATATAAAAAATATAGCAAGCTTACATAGGATTCCCGTATTCATAGTGTTAGAAAGAGACCCAAGATTCATATCCAGATTCTGGAAGACTTACAAAGTATTGAACTCAAGTACTGATTTTCACCCTCAAACAGGTAGTTGGACTAAAAGAACAATCAAATAATATTACAAACATATTTGAGTTTTAAGGATCATTGGATAAGTACATACCTCTAATGGAATTTGCTTATAATAGTTAATATCACAATAGTATCAATATGGCACCATATGGAAGAAAATATTGAAGTCTAGTATATTGAGATAGAGAAAGGGCGGAGATATTTAAAGTCCCAAAAAGTGTACAAGAGACTACTAATAAGGTAGATATTATTAAAACTAAACTAAAAAAAAATCAAGATACACAAAAGAGCTACTATGATCAGCATAGAAAAAGGATGGAGTATCAGGCATTAGAGAAAGTATTCCTTCAAGTATCACTCTAGAAAAGGATGACGAGATTTGAGAATAAAGAAAATTTGAGTCCTAGATACATTAGGCTTAATGGAATCATAGAGTGTATTAGTCCTCTAACATACAAAATAGCACTATCGGTGGATTTAGCACATCTTCATAATGTTTCCATGTCAATATGCTCAGGATATACATATATGGTTCAACACATGTTCTTTCAGAGTCAGTGGTTCACATTTTATTGAAAATTACTTTTGTTGAAGAACCATTGCAAATAGTAGATCAGAAGATCAGAAGTTAATAATACGGGAGATCCTTATTGTTAAAGTAATAAGGAAGAATCATGCAATAGAGGAAAAAATTTGGGAGATAGAGGACATGATAAAAAAAAAAGAATACTTGCATTGTTTACTAGTAAGTTTTAAAACCTTCAGTGAATTTATCAACATATAAAATCAACAAATAAAATAAATGACACATAAAAATGAACACAAATTAGTGAGAGAATGATCGAACCAATGTTAAAACACATATAGGAATTCAAGGACAATATTCTTTAAGATAGAAGAATTATCACATTCCTATCCTGTAGCTTAGAATTGATCAAATAGACACAACACCAAATTAAATAAAATAAAAACCTAAAATAAACCATTAATGTAACATAAGTTTCATGAATACATACTATGATCATACAAAACATTAGTAAAAATGACAGACAGTAAAAGGAAAGTGTTACAAATGAAAAAAAAATTAAATGTTGACATGACACCGAGCATGGATAGTCTTACGATGGCCATTTTAAAATATTATTTGGACATGGGAATTACATGGTGGGCATGGTGCTTTCTACATTGGTTGTGTGGCCAACACAAGTCGTAGTGGCCTATGATATGATCGTATTGTGCTATAAAATTTGTATAAATAAGAAAAGAAATAAGCAGGATGTGTTATAAACTCTTAAATTACCAAAGAACAACCTATAAAAACAAAGGGAGCTTCTTTAAAATATCATCAAAACTCTAAATAATCCCATCATCTTGATCTTGAAGTAGGAAGGAAAAGAGGCAAAATTGGTGATTAGAAGTAAGAGAAACTAAAGCTTCAACCAGGTAAGAAGAATTTTAGAATTTTTTTATTATTAATCATCAAGTTTATAAGATTATGAGAAGGATTATGGTTAGAAATTTTTAGGTAGTAATTAATAGATTGAATAAGAAAAGAATTGCATTTCATAAATACATATATGATACTGAATCATATTGAGAATTATAGCATTTTATATATAGAATTGTTGTTTTATATAGGACAAAATAGACAAACTCTGAGTATTTTAGGAAATTGGTAAGTAATCTAACTCACACTAATATAAGTATATTGAGAGATACATGTGTTTAAATATGTTATAAGATGATTGATAAGAAATTGGTACACACAAATATTTATATATGTTTGATGCATACAAATGTTTACATATGATAAGTATTCATTGATTGGGGGAGATTTATAGATGAGTTAGAAATGTGGATGTGTTAGGAATTACAGATGTGTTAGGATAGAGAAATGTATGGAGTAAATTTGCAAATGATATAATAGACAAATGAAAAAAATGAATATCAATGAATGAAAATATTGTATGACAAATGATATATGTGACATAGGTTTCATATTAAAATAAGTGATAATTCTATATGAGTTATTGTTTATATTATGTATATTGATTACTCGCTGAGTTTTGTGACTCATAAAAATGCGCATTTGGTTTTTAGGTTCAGGGCAACTAGATTAGAAAAGCTAAATAGTAAACTTTCAGGTTAGACAATTGTCAGCTTTAGAAATCTCTCTCTTCACACATTTAGCTTTGCATCTATATATAGTTGTGCATTTTGAACATGTGGATATTGCTTATGTGATAAGTATGTTTAATTTAATTGACATAGTTGACATGAATAAGATGTTTGTAACATATTGAGATTGTGTAATCAAAATATGTTATTGAGTTGTTATTTGTCAAATGGAAATTGGTTGTATTTTAAAGTTTGATGTTGTGAAATCAATTAGTTGATAAAAAGTTGACAAAATGTTTATAGTTAGGGTGATTTCTACTGAGATTATTATGGAACTTCTTATTATGAAAGTTAATACTAAATACATTGATTGAGTTCTCAACACATGCTATGTTTTAAGTTGTTTGATCAATTTCCAGTGTAATTTTCATAGTGTACTTGTCCAACACGGGCCGTGCAAAATGTCACTGGCAAGGCTTGTTCATTTACAAAAGGTGTGGAATGAACCACGACCTCAAAAATCATGTGAAAAATTTTCTGGAGAGAAATAAACAAACATATTTTTTCATTTTAGAAAAGACCACAAAATATCGTATTAGGGAAAAATATGAAAACCCTAAAATGAATATACACTCAACACTTAATGAATTCTATTTCAAAACAAATGATAATGTAGACAAACGTGGCAATGAGTTTACAAAATTTGAATGTAAACTAGACTATGTCATGTATGCATAGTTTACAAATCATAGCACAAAATATCTAAAGCCGCTGACCTATACATCTGAACTGCACTCCAAAAGTCGCCAAGATCTGCTACCCAAAATACTTAAATGTTGTGCATACAACACATTTTAAACCAAGTAACATGAGTATAAACTCAGTAAGTGAACCTACAAGACACTTACCTAGTTATGTAGTGTATAAATACTTGTTCTTTTTTAGAAACTTAAGTGCGTTATGGATAGACTTTATCTTTTATTGATTAAGTTCGGATTATTTTCTTACTGTTAATTAAATTCCCAAGAAACACGAGGCGTGCTGGTCAACAAGACCACCATGCTCCGTCTCAAAGAAAAATAGTAGTCTGGCATGAGCCCATATGGAATATATGGGCGCCATGTTAGAGTTATGGAAACCAGACAGTGTTTTAGCACAGTACCTGTGCTTTCCAGCATTGTGGCCATGTGAGAAGTTTGGAACAATCCAGTAAACTAGCATGATGTTGTGCCAGTTGACACGCTGACCATGGCGGCCCTTTGGAACTACACATTTCATCACACTTAACCCATATAGTCAAGAATTCATTTGACAAACCACATATACACAACAAAACAAATTTTGACATCTTTTAGATATAGTTTTTAGCATTTCCTTAACTCATTCGTCATTACCATCCAATTTACAACACAACTAATTCCACATCTTCACATATAGGATAAGATTCTCAATGCATATAAAATGTTATTAACACTCATCAAATATATATATCAAATGCACAGTGCTTCTATGTTCGTGAAATGCTAATGCGTACATACTCAAAGGCACGCTCTTAGCCAATCCTCTCTTCTTTTTATATTGAGAGCTCTTGCTCTCTTCTTGAGCTTATCCCATTTTTTTTACTTGATATCTCTCACTCTCATTCTGGGATTACCTTTTTTTTTCTTGAGAGCTCTCACTCTCTCTTTGGGCTTATCTATTTTTTGCTTGAGAACTCTCGCTCTCTTCATTTCTTTCTTGTTCCTTCCTCACCATGAACACACACAATGAGTATGTTGTGCCATGACATGACATGAATAAATCCCACATTATCCATATGATTTTAAGTGCAATACCATATTATATCATCCATATAAACACACATTATCACAATTCATCATTCAACCAACACAAAGCTCACATTACGTAATTCATTCAAGTTCTAATACACTCCAACATAACAAATCGCATTTAAATTCATAATTTTATTAAATACAATCATCATGTATTTAACTAAATATTTTACCATACAAAGACAAGACATACCAAGGTAAGTGTGGTTTAGTGCAATTACCTTGAATCTACGAAGTCGCGTGTTTGGCACTCAACTTCGGTTCTAGTCTTGGTTTGTGTCTTCTACACAAATTTCATTTTCAATTTAATTAAGCCAATTTCTAACCATATATACTACTCAATTATCTCACATAATCAAAACCCTCAAATTCTCCCCAAATCTCCTAATTCTCATAAAGCCACTCAAAACCCTCTTCTATTTCCTCCTTTCTTCTCAACCCCCCTAAAACTCCTAATTTTCGCCACATTCAGTCACCATTCACACACACAAAAACTTTCCCAAGCTAATCCACTGCTATTATAATCATTATTTACAATCTTACACAAAATTCTAACTCAAATCGTCACATACAAAAACCTTAAACTCAATTTTTTCCATACCAAATGGGGGTCTAGGATGTTACCTTAGCTCCTCAAGCCTTCAATCCATAAAAATTCCCCTCCATTTTGCAAAAACTCGCGTGGTTTCTGAAATATAGGGTTTGGGTTGTGAGTGGTGGGCTTTTAACAACTCTTGGGGCTCAAGAATGTGTCTCTCATCTATTTTTACGTGCTGGCCTATTTCTACTTCATTTTCTCTCTTTTTTCTCTACTCAATCCCCACTATTTTTTATTATTTTTCTTCCTAATTTTACTATTTTTTTGCCACTACAAATGTTCAATCAACACAAGGGCCATGGAATGCACCAAGGTGGTATGCCAGTCTAACAAGAGGGTGTATAGGATGTGATACATTAACACAGGTCATGTTTGGGGCTATAAAAAAGATAAAATGTTTACAAATGATTTACAAATGGTTAAACAGTAAAGAAAATTTGAATGAAATGTAAATGAACAAGAAAGTTTTTAATTATTGTAGTTTTCATTGTATGTTCATTGTACAAGGAAAAATAAAAAATAAAAAAAAATTGTAATCGTATATTAAAATGGATTAGTTAGTTTGGGTTGTTATAGTTTTTGTATGGTCGAGAAGAAGAGCTATCCATAAAGGGGTATGTAGATGCTACTTTTTCACTTGAAGAGAACTAGTACCAATCAAGATATGTGTTTACATTCAATGGAGGTGCTATGAGTTGGAGAAACTCAAATTAAGAGATAGTAGTAGATTTGTAACATCCTGGAAATTATTCGAATTTAAATATTTCGGAAATACACTAAAACGGGATCGAATTGGATTGATTTAGGTAAGAATTATGAAAAACAGCTGTCAGCGCGCTCGTGCAGCAAACCCCGTGCTCAAGAGTGCAGACGAGCACGACCTCGTGCTCAACCAGGAAAATTGGCACTACCTCGTGTCAAAATAATTGCATAACGAGATCATGTATGATTGATTTAAAACTCGTGCTGAAATTTCACGGCACGACCAAATGGCACGACCCGTACTCGAGGTCGTGTGGTCTTGAAAGATATCGAGTAATCTATTCTAACTCAATCCATTTGTAAAAATAGAAAACTAAGCTAGCATTTGTTAAATGGAACCCTCATCCTAAGTCTGGGAATGTATTAGAGGTAAAAAAACAACAAATTCTTGCAAGAATTACTCATCCAAGTCAATTAAGGTAAGGATTATACTTTGTTTTGCTTGGTTGATGATGGATAATGCTGAATTCTTATTAGATTGAGGTTGTATAGCTTTGTGTAGTTACTGGAGTTATGTTTAGGATTGAAAGCACTATTGAGAATGGATTGAATGATTGATTATGGAATATTTGATTCTCTAAGAGAATCTAGAAGATTGTGAGCAGAGCGTTTAATCGGTAGAAGCGGTGCGACTTGTACGTGTTTTGATGTAAGTAATTTTATGCACTTACGATATAAGTGATATAGAATTCATAATTGTTAGCACACTTATGGATTTTCCTTAACCATAATTCATTAAAAGCTTTAATTAGCTTAAGATGAGATTAAGGAAGAATTGAACTTGTGTAATTGATTCATATGTAATTATGAATTGTGTGAATATGCTCATGTTTTAAAACGATTATATTTGTATTGGCTTTATGTCGTGGTTGCTATTCGTACGTTATTTACGATGATTATTGAAGCATGTGATTTTCTTTGTGAGCATGTGCGTGAGCATATTTGATCCTTTGAGCTCGTGGCCCTTGTGGTCGATGATGTTATTTGGCCTTTATGGTCGTGGTCCTTATGATCGATATTTGGCCTATATGGTCGGGGCCTTTGAGGTCGATTATTGGAGATATGTAATCCCTGGGCATTCATCTTCAAAAATGTGTGTGTGTGATGTATACATGTGTTGTGGCATGCTGGACAAATTTATGTTGTTGAGCTTATATGTTTGGTATATTGAGAGTTGATGAGCTTTTTTGCTTGAAATGGTATATGTGAGCATATTGTGCTTCTTGATGTATTTTAATCTTAATTGAGTTTACAATAATGATTTGAGGGTATATATGACATGTATGATATACTAGAAATGTATTTGATTAGAAGCACATAACTAAAACTTAACATACAAGAGATCAGAAATTTAATATGTAAAACTGAACCTTGGCATGCCCTCTTACTGTCTATCACGCTCTTATGTTGCTGGGTAATCTGGAAAGATGTTGAGCACAGTATCGTGTTCATATTTGGCACAATCGTGTTGCTTGGAAAAATAACACTTGAGCATGACTCGTCTTTATTTGGCATGAAGTGTTGTTTAGGTGATTGATATAAGCACGCTCTCGTGTTCATCCGGCACGACCCGTGTTGTTCCCCTGTATTTCATTTATTCTTAATGAATTGTGATTCACTTACTGAGTATATCTTTATACTCACCACTTTCATTGTTTAAATGATGTGCAGATCCTAGGTAGCTGTGAGTGGACCAGATTGGCTGTGATCAGAGACATTTTGTGATATACGAGTGAGGTCCAGCTTCGAAGATGTTTGTTTCAGTTTTTGGTTTTCATATTGTATATACTGCGTATATATGTGGTTTGGATAAATGTTCAAACTAACCTGTTTATTTTCCGCGCATGTTATAAATATGTTTTGGACAAAATTATGTTTTATGAAGAAAGGTTTATGTTTAATTCTATTTTTAGTACAATCGTGAGTTCAAGTTGGGAAATTTTTTTTTAAATTTGAGCTCCACATTTAGTGGTATCAGAGCAGAGAGTAAATTTTTTGCAGAATGTGCCAATAAATGGGACACTTGATTATGTATGGATTTGAAAAACTGAAACGTTTGAAAATGTTTTTGATTACAGTATTATGGAGCTTGGAGATGATGTATCGCCTGATCACACAGCTGAGTCTAGAGACTTTGTAAGAGGGCAGGGTTCAGAACCAGAATCCTCTACACCTCTAGAGCAGCCTACACAACCTATGATGTATATTCCCCCGTATGACCCTATTTATGCACCATTCTGGGAGATGATGCAAAAGATGATGCATAATCAGGGAAAGGGTCAGATGTTGAAAGACTCTGAGAAAGAAAAAGGTCCAGGAAGCAAATCTAATTTGAATATCGATAAGAACTTTGTAGAAGTTCAAAAGCAAAGGGCTAAGGTCTTCAAGGGCACCATAGATCCAGCTGAGGCTGATGATTGGTTGAGGCATACTGAGAGGATATTGACTCATATGCGTTGTAATACTGAGTAGAAATTGCAATATAGTACTTTTCTTTTAGAGAAATAATCCTAAAACTAGTGGGAAGCAGTGCCGATAGTTAGAAAGATCCTCCTATGCTAACTTCGCATTATTTTATGAGGACATTTGCTGAAAAATATTCTCCTCTGAATTATCAGACGAAAAAGAAAATTGAGTTCTTGGAGCTGAAACAGAAGGAGATGTTAGTGGTGGACTACGAGGCAGAGTTCACTAGATTATCTCGATACGTTATGGAGGATGTTGATACTAATAGAAAGAAGTGGGACAGATTTGAGAGAGGGTTGCGATATGCTATTCGTAAT
>CANYCX011265308.1:0-18247 GCA_948193385.1 Breynia disticha f. nivosa
CACTTAATACAAACTAAAAAAAATTGTATAATGACTCTAAAGGTATTCTAAACTCACATAATTGTTGATTAATAGTTCAATCAAGGTTGGTGCTCAAGGTGTGGCTCTAACATGACCAACATTTATATATGAAAATGCTTGCTTATATACATTTATATATGAAAACATAAATCATTCTACAAGTTGTTCATAAAAGAATTTGGACATGGTGTGGTGATTACTGAAGATGCCATCACAAAATTTTGACTTGAGCAATTCTCCAAACACTTGGCAACATATGATATTGTGAAAACAAATTAAAATACGATCTAAATTACTATTTACCTGTTTGTTAAAACTACAATACAAGCTTCAAGACTTCACTTGGTCAATTGATGGCACTTAATAACTTAGACAATTTAAAATCATGAATGATATTCATCTTCCCTTTTCTTGTTTTGGTTTTATTTTTAAGTTTTCTTCTCTCACTTTTTGTATGTTAAGTGTCACTTGTAATAGTAACTTGTAATAATAAGTTACAAGTTACCACATTCAAGTTATACGTCATGTATCAATATAAGAGGGAGAGTGTTGAAAAGAGAACGTTAGAGAAAATGTTGTTAGCATTCCTCTTATGAAAATAATAAGATTATTTCATCAACTCATCATAAACAGAAAACACTTCAAGATTCTGCGCGTTTAGTGTCCAAAAATTAGAGTCAAACTAAATTTGGATGCTAAATTCAAGCATTTAGAGTCCACGTGGACTCTAAAATTTTAGCGTCCACGTGGATTCTAAATTTAGTGTCCATGTGGACGCAAATTTGGCGGGGAGGTGAACAGTGTTGCAGGAAATTTTGGCAGGTGAATTTCGCTAAATTTAGAGTCCACGTGGACGCGAAATGTGGACGCTAAATTCGCGTCCACGTGGACTCTAATTTGGCGGGATGGTGTACAGTACGGCAGAAAATTTTGGCGGGTCAAATTAGAGTCAAAATTTTAGACTCAAAATTTTAGAGTCCAAAAATTTAGACTCTAAATGCATACATTTAGAGTCCACGTGGACTCTAAATGCACAGATTTATAATCCAACTTTTTGGACTCTAAATTCATTTCCTTAATTTCAATTTCTTATTCATTCTTTTTAAATGATAATTTTATTCTTTATTTTAATAATAATTTTATTCTTTATTTTAATACTTGTGATAATTTTGTAAACATTAATTTCATATTGCCTCGCAAATTATAAACTAAATTAAAATTAAATAATTTTGTAAACACAAATTGCATAAAGATTGTTTCACTAATTAAAAATCAAATTAAAGGATTAAGCATAAAAAATTAAAAATATTCTAAAAAACTGAAAAATTAAAAAAAATAAAAAAAAAAGAAAAATGGTGTCCACGTGAACACCAAAAAAAATGGTGTCCACGTGGACTCCAAATGGCGTCCACGTGGACGCCAAATTGAATTCCATTGGGCGGGAATTTTGGCCGCCGAATGGAATTCATCTTGGCGTCCGCGTGGACGCCAAGAAGAATGACGTCCACGTGGACACCAACCCTTCACATTTTTTCTATAAATCCGAATTTTTTCCTCTTTCATCTCATTTTTTCACATCTTCCACTCTTTCATTTTGGTTTTCTCTCTACTTTCGATATTTTTTGCAAAGTAAGTTACTCTTTTTTTTATTATTGTTATATTTGTGTTATTATTTCATTATAGTTATTGTTAATTAATGAATTCATTTTTATCGTATTAAGATATCATCAATTTAGTAAAGCCGTATATTATAGGATTTATCGAATTATTTATACGTACATTATACGATTTCGGATTTTATAAAATATATTTCATTTTATTATTCGTTAATAATAATTTTAAATTAATAAGTAATTTATTTTTTTTCTAATTTTCGGTCCAAATTTGGAGTCCACGTGGACGCCAAAATTTGACGTCCACGTGGACTCCAAAAATTTAGTCAATCGTTTTCGCGTCCAATTTTAGTGTTCAAAAATTGGACACTAATTTCACTTAGTGTCTAGATTTTTGCATTTAAAGTCCAAATTTTTGGACTCTAAATGCGCAATTTTTTGTAGTGAAACTCTACAATCAAGTAATAAACACTCCTTTTATAATTGATTGAAGGGATATCTTAATACATGCAATTAGACAATAAGGAATACTATAAATTGCGTAAATGCAAAAATAACCTGATTAGAGCAGCAAAATTCATAAGATAGCTCGAAAACAATGGTGTTGTTGGCCGCCTCCAACTACAACCCTTGCGATGAGGAGTTTTTGCTTGCAATCCATTCTACCACATTTCTACAATCTGAATGATCGATTCATGAGAAAACACTTAGTTTTCTCTATGGCAACAAGATGGGATGTGGAGATTTTTTTTCATTTTGTATGTTCATGAGAAAAACATACGTAGTGTTGAGAATGCATTAATAAACTAGGATTTTCTTTAAAAGTCTTTATATATTGTAACAACTTATTTAATTTGTCTTTATGTATTATACTCAATTACACTATTAGGCCAAATACTAAAATGACATGTTTTTTATCTCGGTTTTATCCAACTCGTCATGGATGGACCTGCTAAGTCTAACATCTCTCACTCGCATATGACAAATCTCCTTCTCTTATATGCAGGCTCCCTTGAGTCATTTATGTAGATTGTAAATGATTTGTAGCTGGGTCACGAACCATTCAACAACTATAAATTACAATATTACCTAGCTACTCTTATTTTATCTAACAAAAAAGTTCATTTTCTCATCAAGCAAGTTGTCTATTTCTTGAACAATGTGGCTCCTCCCTCTCCTACTTTTTGTACAATATTTCAGTATGATCTCATGAAATCCTAAGTGTTTTCGCTTGTAATATTTCACTGAGAAGCATGTAACAGGTGCATCAAACATACTTTAATTCTTAACCGTGATAATATTTTCAAAAGTAGTACTTTCCCTTTCACTACTGGTATTCCATCCTAAAGATCATCAATTATTTAACATGTCTCTGTTTGCGCGTGTCAATTAGATGCGTACTTAGTGAACTTATGAAGTCAATTATCTAACCTTCATGCTTCTTTCCAATGATAAGAGTCCTAAGGATGGCTTTCGCAAAGAATAACTAATATCCTCCACGTTTAGTTTCACATTAGAGAATTGAAATCATTTGATTATCGAAAATACCAATAAATCTATAACTCTCAAGGTTATATGGTAATAGCTTAACAAATTTAAATATAACGATCAGTTTGAAAGCTCACAATGTTGTATATATAGTATTATTATAATAAATTTGAATCTGTCAATAACTCGAGAACTCTCAACTTATATGGTATTGCTTGAATAGTGAAGATGGTTTACATAGAGTTTGATATCGGGTTGAATTTATTCACCATAATTACTCGATGTGCACACTTGCGCTTACCGACATTAGTTTTAACAAAATACTTAATATGGTGTATTATTTATATTTTAACAACAATATAAAAATAATGGAAATATAATTCTGCAAAAGTAAATATTATAGCAAAAAATTAACACTAAATTTATTTTTTGGTTTAAAATTATCTAAGTAATCATCTCGAAATTGACCATAGCTATAAAATTTTGAATTAACTAATACAATCTTTGATATATATTTCAAAATATATATTTTTTGCATCGCACAAATAGTATGACTAATTTATATAAAAGTAGTATGACTAGTTTATATAAAAGCCCCTATTCAGTAGGTAGTGTGACGTAATGTCTTTTTCAATGATCCATTTGATTTTTTGGTGGGTATATTCTTTCTATAAAATATACATTTTTTGGAGTGCAATTAAAGAAATTTAAAGGTGTTATCTAAATCAGACAAATGCAACAAAGAAATATATAGTACATGCTATAATCACTTCATTATATAATGGGCTGTTAGATTTGATAGTGTCAAATATCAACCAATTACATAATGTCAAATATCAACCAGTATATTTAATTGATATTAAGATAAAAAAATTAAAATTGAAAGATATTTTGACGACCTAATAGTTATTTCTTAAATTTCAAAATATATGTCACATGAAGATCAATAAAATAATTAATGAAACTATTTTAAAATTTGCGGTTGCGTAATAAATGTTTTTGAAGAAAATTAGAGAGGAAATGTTGACCTCCCCAATACCTAAATAAATATATAGGGTGAAGTGTGAAAGCGCAAACTTTTGACGAAACATTAGAAACGCCATGTTTGAAAAATGCGACGTCGTGAGTCTTAAGTCATGAGGTCGCAGCCGCCTCTAATGCCTCCAAAATAATGTTTCTAACATAATTTTCTTTGAGGTGTAATAGTTTTCGTTCATGTCTTATAGCTCAATATTTTTCATTTCTATGTTATTTTATGTAATTATAGCAGTATTTAGGGTTACTTAAAATTAGTCTAAATTAGAATTTATATTAATTTTGCTCACGTTACGTTTATAGTTTAGTTTTTATGGACCCTGTAGTTTTTTACTAGAGAACGACATGTCAACAAAATTAACATAGTTTTAAATTTGGATTAATATATTAAAAATTCAAAGACTGCTACAATTGTTTAAAAAATACAGACTTAAAAAGGACAAAATGTTACTCGCTTTGTTCTTTAATATTTGGTAATTTAGATTTTTCATACAAATTAAGAAAGTTAATAAATAAAATATAAAATAACTTATTTATTCTTATAAATAATTGTACTAAAAAAATAAAACAAGATAATTAATTAGGATAATTGGTAGTATTTTAGACAAAATATTATAAAAAATTAGAATTATAATTTAAAAAAAAAATAAAAAAAAGTGAAATGAAAAAAGGTAAATCCATCCTTTTCGTAATGCATGAGCAATGAATAAGAGTATAGGTAGGTGATGCTTGAAATGAAAGTAAGGTAAGCATTGTTTGAT
Source organism: Breynia disticha f. nivosa (assembly GCA_948193385.1). Taxonomy (NCBI): domain Eukaryota; kingdom Viridiplantae; phylum Streptophyta; class Magnoliopsida; order Malpighiales; family Phyllanthaceae; genus Breynia; species Breynia disticha. The sequence continues at coordinate 4,919 of CANYCX011265308.1, forward strand.
GAGAATGTCTAAATCACTTTAAACGCATTGAAGCAAACCCAAAGCCAACCTGCCTTCCATCAAACCAAACCAAACCAAACCTTCCTCTTTTAAAACCTCTTTTGCCGCGTCTTCAGCGTTGACTATTTGGATCCTCCTTTTAATTAATTCTCCCAAAACTTTCTTCACCCAACCAATGCCCATTCAAAACTAAACTCTGTTCCATCAATCTATAACACTACGGTTTCCTTTTTTCATCTCCTTTGCCTTTTTTTCTCATTGTAATGTGAACCCTATTTATATTTCCATTATTTTCTCCTTTTTATTTTGCATTGAGATTCTTTTTTAAAATAAATTCCATATCCTTTATATACTTATTAATGTTGCACAACTAAAGATTTATTTAAAAGGCACTAACTTGCTCAATTAATAAATACGTTATAATTTTACATTTTTTTAAATTAAATAATTAATGTAATAATTATGTCATCCTTATTCTTTCATCTTCTTTTTTTTTGCCTAATTTTAGTATTTGTGTGTCTAACATGACTCGGGTTATAAACGAATCAAACCAAGCCGAGTTTTCGAGTATTCAAACTCGGCTCGTTTAAAATTTTACGATTATGAGCCCGAGTCGAGATTTCTTGCAGAGCTCAAAATTTTGTTTAAGCTAGGTCAATTTAAAGCTCGCGAGCTAACAAGTTTTACCAAGCTTGACTGAACTAACATTACACTATAATTTTGTTTTGGCGGCATATAGTGGCTGAATGAAGAGAAAATGACAGCTGCAAGTGGTTAGTTTGGAGATTGTAAGAGTATAAAGAAGTAGAGAGCAATCTGGTAGTCATTAAAAAATTAGAGTTTGATAGTTGATCACTATTTGATAGCATCACGTTATAAAAAAATAGAATTATGATTAAATGAAATAAATTAGTTTCAAATTACGTTGTTTTGTACAAAACTATGTAGTTTTATGCTAACATATTGTAATTTAAACACTATAACTATTAATGACATAAAAATCAATTTTCAGGTTAATTAACCTAAAACAAATTAACATATTAAGCATTGAAATTTATTATTTAAATAAAAATTTGTGGTTGTCGTTGCATATATTTACTTAAAACAAATTAACATATTATTTATGATTTCATATTGTATGTATCTTTATAGCTGTAAAACTTATCTTGTATACAATTTGTAGACTTAAATTTGATAAAAAAAAAGTATATCTTTGTACAATTTACGAGATTGTTCAAGAATATGTTCCCAAGCCTAAAACAAACTTCTTAAACGAGTACGTTAACGAGCTTACGAGCCAAATGCCTAAGTGTTTAAGCTTGACTCGCTTATTTAACGAGCCTGAAACTTTATTCGAATTCGACTTGTTTATTAACAAACCAAATCATAAACGAGCTATAAACAAACCAAACGACAAATTATTCGTGAACAAACTCAACCCTAAACATGACAAATGAGAAAACAAAAATGTAATGAGTAACTATGACGCCATATTTAGAGAGATTAGTGGACTAATCGTCTCTAAACGTACAATGCTACACATAAATAGACATATATTAGAATTTAAAACTTCCTAATTTCTCAAGTTTCCACTGAAAAGAGAACATATGTTGTTTTCGTCATACAGTTGAGTTGGAGTACAAAAAAAATAAATTAAGTGTACAAAAAAAAATTAAAGAGCATCTTTTGAATTGTAATGACTTAAGATTAATTGTAACGCAACTATAAAAAATATATTATTGAAGTAAAAAAATTAATAAGTTCAATGAAAATTATAAATTTTTTATTTCTCAATTGATTTCAACACTTTCTGATATAAAATTTTTATTCAAGCTAAGACTAAATTTTCTTCAACTTTTTTTTTAGTTATGGTTAGATATGTGTTGTTTTAAGGATATAAATTATATTCAAATTAAAGATTCTTATTTATAATAAAAATAATAAATATTTAGTAAAATAATTAAATTATTTATAACAAAAAATTAAAAAATTTATGGCAATAAAAATATTTTTGATTGTTTGATAATTTTATTTCAATTGATTATAATTTTATTGAGTTCGTTTAACAATTATTTTATAATTCACAGGAATCGACCAAGTAATAATTTTAACAATTATTTTATAATTCACAGGATTCATTGAGTTATTGAAAGATATTTTTAAGTCGAAAACAAGAGAATGAAAAATCCCCCAATTATCCAATAATATAATATATAATATAATATTGTTGGCCCCACAGAAATTCCCCTACTCCTTAATCTGACGTGGCACGCGGCTATTCTCCCCCAAACCCTCGACTCTGTCAAAAACCAACTCCACACTCTTTTGACTTTCCTCACCACTTCTCTTATTTCCCATTTTACCCCCGCACCGACTTAGTCTCTCCATTGACCGCCGGCTCTCCTCTCCTCTCCTCTCCTCTCCTACTTATAAATAAAGCACACACCCCGCCACTAAACGACATTTCTCTCTCTCTCTCTCTCACACACACACACACACTTTTTGATACGACGTAGTCATGGGAATGGATGACGGAGGAATCGGCAGAAAGCTTTGGATCAACTGTAGAAGAGAATCACTGCTTTGTACTTACACTCCCTTCTTTCTTTCACTGGCCTCAGCCAATCTTCCCTCCGTGTGTTTTATGCATTGCGTATCTCACGACCTTCATTTTTGCCGAGCTTTTATGAAGGCGTAAGTGTTGATGAAGTCATGTTGCGGTGTTGTTTGTTCCGGTTATGTAACGGTGTTGTTTGGATGCAGGTATAAGATGGCGGAGCAATGCGCGGACGATGATGATGAGAAGAGCGCGTTAAGGAAGTTAAGGAGGTCTGTTAAGGACAAGCTAAACAGTTATCACTCTCTTGTTCGTGTAAGTTTGACTTCCTTTCTTTCTGAGGTTATTATTGTAATTAGCATTTATTATGACTGTAAATTCAGAATGATTTAAACAAAACAAACCGGAGTTAGTTACGCTAATAGATGAAGCAGAATTTGTTAAAAGATTGATCATCATTCGCTTCTTTTATCATATATTGATAATTGACGATGGAGATATTATGAACTGAAAAAATCACTGTTTACTTATCTAAGTAGCTTTGTTGAGATGATGCACAAACAACACAAGGCATTCCGATTCCGTTTGGACGGCAAATTTGTTAGATCGTTGATAAAAAAAAGTAGCGATAGGAAATTTGTATTGCTAATTGTAAAAATAGATTTGTTTTTGTTGATAATTTGGTTTGAAACAAATAAAGAAGCGATAATATCATTTTAGTAATTGTTTGCGTGTTACATACTCTGATATTTTGCTGGTAAGTCGTACCTTGGACAGATAGAGAGGATCAGTTACTGCTTTTTTTTTTTTCCAATTAAAAAAAACCTTGCGAATGCTGTAGCCTGTAGACGGTTTGAAATCTCAGGAAAATAGCGTTTTCTGTTATTCTTTAGAAATGTTATGCTGGCTCATTCTAAGGGACAATGCCGAATAATTACGTGGCAGAATGTGTAAATTTCTTTTCTCTTAGGATTATGCTTAAATCTGTAATTTTTTTAACTTTGAATGGAACAACTATGCAGGAATGGGGGTTTATACTCATGGAAGAAGATCATTTGGATGTTGCAGGCGCTAAATACATCGACTTTTTGCTGGCAACAGCATCGGGAAAAATTGAAGGAGAAAAAGCCCCTGGTAATATTGCTACTCCTTTTGAGTGGACAAAAGTTGCTGCCTATACACTTGCTGCAATGGCTCCTTGCTTGAGACTCTATACTTTTATATGTCGAGAGATAAATAAAGTTCTAGATTCTGATGATAATACTCACGTTTACAAGAAGTGGATCAATCATTATAGCTCTCCAGATTTTGAGGTTTGTTGCTGTAATGTGTTTTTCTTTTTCCTTGATAAACTAGTCTAGGTTGTTGATTTACATGTCTTTTAAAATTTAGGCATCTGCTTTGCAAATTGAAGAAATGCTGGAAAAGCTAAGCGTCTCTTTGACTGGTGAAGAGCTTGAAGTAATAGAAAAGATATATCATCAAGCAATGAAACTTCAAGTAGATTTTTTCAGCAATCTACCACTCGGTGGAAGAACAATGATTCCCTTATACCTGGAGAAAGCTACGACTATTCGTGATCTAATAGTGCTCTGCGACTTTGACATGACTTGCAGTTTTGTTGATTCCTCTGCTATGTTGGCTGAGATTGCATTATTAACAGCGCCGAAGTCTGACTCTAGTGGATCTGAGACCCAACTCACTCGGATGTCATCAGCTGATCTACGCAACACATGGGATGTTCTCAATGCACAGTATGCACGAGAGTTTGATCAATGCGTTGAAAGCATTGTACCTGAAGAAAAAGGTCTGTTGAATATTCAACTCTTTTCTGTCAATCGGATAAGAACATTATAATTCTTTTAAGATGAAGCCTTGTCTTATGTCCATGTTGTTTTGCTGCAGAGACATTTAACTTTGACAAGATAAGTAAAGCTCTTGAACAACTTGAGGATTTTGAGAAGAAAGCTAACTTGAGAGTTATCGAGTCTGGAGTATTGAAGGGTATAAATCTAGATGATATTAAACGAGCTGGACAAAGTCTCGTTATTCGGGATGGATGTAAACAGTTCTTCCAGAAGATTGTCGATAATGAAAACTTAAACGCGGTGGTGCATGTACTTTCATACTCTTGGTGTGGTGATCTTATAAGATCAGCTTTCTCGTCAGGTACATATTTAGATTGGTATTCAACAAAATTTGTACTTGTAGCAGTTTGGTCATTTTTCTCTATGCTATGCACGTTATCATACAAAACTCGAATGGCTCAAATTATCTAAACATTCCAGTTAGCATCTGTCCATTTGCCTTGAAAAGAAAATAAATAAATATACAAGATGGTCGTATTTTAACTAATCACCAAGTTCTGTTCTTAGTTTGGCATGATTGATTTTGATTTTTTTAATTCTCTTATATTTTTCGCAATGTTGTTCATTCTTTGATCATGATTTCAATTATTTTGTCGAATAGCGGAGGTAAAAGCTGTGATGGTACATTCAAATGAGTTAGCTTATGAAGAATCTGTTTCAACTGGCGATATTATTAAGCTAATAGAGTCACCGATGGAAAAGCTTGATATGTTCAATGCTATTTTGAACGTTCACCCCTATGATGGCCAGGGCTTGACAATCTACGTTGGAGGTGCAGTTGGTGATTTACTTTGCTTGCTTAAAGCGGATATTGGTATTGTAATCGGTGCAAGTCCAAGCTTAAGGAAACTGGGACATCACTTCGGTATAACTTTCGTTCCGTTATTCTCTGCTTTGGTGAAGAGGCAGAAGGAATTTTCCCCTGAAGGTTCACTAGATTGGAAGCAGCCACCTGGTGTTCTGTACACAGTTTCAGATTGGGCAGAGGTACAAGCTTTCATTGTGGGATCATAGTTAATGAATCATCTCTTCTTCATTTTGGCATATATGTTAGAACAATTATACATAGATACACATGCAAAGATATAGGGTGTAGAATGGTGGCGTTCTTTTTTTCATAACAGTGCCACAAGCTGGGCCTTATCTTTTTCTTAAGGTCTGGCATCCAATAATCACAGGTCTGTTGTAGTTAGGTCACAAAAAGGGTAAAGAGAAAAGGTCGGATCCCATATAGGAAAATATCTTCATTGCTTTGATTTTCATTGAAACATTAGTTTACTTCTCAAATTCACACTTGTTGATACGTCAATTCTTTCTCACAAGTCGACGAGTCTATTGATAAGTTTGTTGACAGCTAATGGGAATGATATTGATTCAATTGTAAATTCTGGTTTGATTTCACTTGATATGATGCTATCTTTTGTGTTTTTGCTAATTCTTGTTGATTCATTTTATGTGAGGCAGCAGAAAACCAAGACGTGCCTTTTGATCAGTCTTTACTATCAACACTTGTCCTTTTGTCTATAAGATTTAATTTCGTTGCAAAAAGTTAAAAAGAAACTAACGAACAAGCAACAACTATCTACACACCTTCCTCTCATTGAACCCTTTTAGCTGTTGGAACAACAGAAGAACTAACAAATCAAAAAACTATTGTGAAGGATAACAGTCGCTGTGAGCTATAACGATTTCCCCCCTATCAAAATATGTCTACAACCAAGGTTGGACCCATGAAATTTTCGTAGTAGGGGCACCGGGTGATTAAAAATATGTTAGACATTATAATAATTAAAAAAAATTCTAATACAAAATACAAATTACATATAATACAACCCTAATTTTTTCGTAGCAATGGAGGTAACAAATTTCTAACTTATTCATTAATCCATAATAACACAAAGTCACAAAATGAACACAAAAATTCAATGTCATTAAACAAATTGCATTTATAAGTTTGGACCTAAATACCATACAAGTTTGTTCAGAATACAAAGAGAGCATTGAGGATTCTAATTTTATAAATCACAACAGCCACATTCCAATTTTCATAAATCACAAGTCTTTAATCAATTGAAAATCAACAACCACTTCGTTAGATTAAATAATAATTTAAATTGAGAGTAGTAGTACTTGACCGGACCCTGTGGATACGACACTCGACACTCCATTTTCTATACTATATGCGATAGGTGCGCTAGCCTTAAATACATTTCTTTAGTATTGCTAAAGGACGTGTCAGTTTTCATAGTGTCACATGACTCAACCTGTTTGACACGTTAAACTTAACAGGTTAAATTTCAACACGAATCATGATTGACATGTTTAACCCGTTTATCTTTTCAGGTTAATTTTTAACACAAGTAGACAAAAATTTACCCGTTTAGGCACAACTAAATTTAGCATATTAAAAATGAAGCATTTAACATATCAAAAAAATCACACAGAGTTCATCTAAAGATTCGTGATTCAATCGGTTCAATAAAATACTCCAATATATAACCGCCTTAAGGAAATATGAAATGATTTTTTTATCACCAGAGGTCTCTCCCTCAGTATAAACAGCAAAGACCGGCTCCTCTGAAGAATCAACAATTTGTGGCTTTAAAGATTGCTTCTCAATGCCGTGATTTCTCTTTCTTTTACCTACATTTTCCTTAGTTTTATGGGTGGATCATAGTGATCCTTCAAACACTGTAGTAGTGTAGGAAGTTGAAGTTGAAACATTAACGCCAATTGCTTCCTTACGAATAAAATACACCAATATAACACACCAATATATAACTAGTATAGTTAATTGCTGAATTATACATGCCTTCCCAGTGGCCTAGAGAAAATAACATTTGAAAGATTAATCAAATATCCACAAAATCTTCATCCAACAAATAAAAAATTACATCACTAGGATTACTAATGCTAGTTTATAGAAAATTAATAAACAACTTGGAAGAGGAAACCACCTCAGAGAGAACTTCAACTTTTGACGCAAGTATTATCTCAGGACAATGCCTTAATTATTTATTATCCTTTATTCCTCATGTTCATGAATGCAAACAAATAATTAAAATTGATATTTTGGTGCAAGCTCACATAAAAGCAATGATCAAACAAAGCAAACAAACACAACTAGCATCATTTTCTTACTTCAAATAATCTTTCCCGTCAAAACCGCCAGTAACATAAAGTGCACCATTAAGTTCCACGCCAGCAAGTGCAAACCTCTGGAAAAGGGAGAATGGAAAACAATCTCACTCATTCAAGCACTGATACCAAAGAAATGACATTTCCCACTAGCAAATGAAAACTCAAAACAAAAAGAAAGTACAAAGAAAATAGAAGAGTCCAACAGAGAATCGATTTCCTGATATAAAATAACTCAACATCCCATAAACCTCCTGAATAACATAAAAAGTCAACTTCATCAATTTCATAGTACAGTTATTTTTTCAGTTTTTCCTTTATATATAGGTATAAAATTATAACAAGATATCCAAGGCCTCAATGGAAATTTTAAGTATATTGGTCAGGAAAGGACATGCTTCAATGTTATGAGCTATTACAATAAGTTTGAACATCAACCACAAAATTTATTAAGTTTGAACTTCCAAATTTACAGCTGAAATCTAAGGCACTGGGCAAATAGAAATATGAAAGCTTCAATTTTAGACATTCTTCAATGAAAATTAACTCTGCCTTCTGAATTCACAATTTTAGTTTCTCACACCACATGATCCCAGACCCACAAGCAAAATCAACCAGAACAAACATAAAACAAGTCAATAAATCATATTTAACCTTTTGGTAGCATTGATCTTTATTGGAACCACGAGCAAATCAAACAGAACAAACATGACACGAGTCAAGAAATCATATTTAACCTTTTGTAACATTGATCTTGTTGGAATCCATCGTCCGATATCTAAATCAAACATTTCAACATCCGAAAAGCATTCGACCCCATTCCCACCACCAATTGCAAATATTTTTTCATTTAAAGAAGCACCTGCTAGACTCCCCTTTTTTCTTGTCAAAGATGGCCGTGGAGACCAGTTATCCGTGGCTACATTGTATGATTCGGCTTCAAAAAAAATACAATATCAGCAAATATAAACACATGTTAGTGTTGGTAACAAACAATCAAATATAGAATGAGAAATACCTGTTTCACTCCATAAATGGTCATTTCCTCCCCCAAAAACAAAAATCTCGCCATTACACTTTGCACCTGAAGCATAGGAACGACCAGAGCTCATTGGGTTCAATGATTTTATGACATCTGGAGTAGGAAAATATGAATCCATAGCTGATGACCATGATTCACCATCATAACCTCCAATCAGATAGATGGACTCTGTAGGACCCAGATGCAGCTCGTCTGAACATTCCATTGTTTTTTCATCAATGTAATTTGTAGAAGATCTACACGTGGATTCCAACAAAATCAAACGACCTTTTAATTGTTGAATCTCTTTTTCGGCCTCAACCTAAAACTCCAATATGAAATTACTCGTCAGCAAGAAAAAGACTATATATTTTTCAGTTCAGGACTTGCCTCTTATGTCATGACAGAATATTTTTCAAATAAAAAAAGGGAAATGCAAGAACCATATATATTGAGAATTAAATAAAAAATCAATGATAAATATCTTGGATAAAAGTAGCACAAGTTCAAAAATCACGGCTTCAATAATTGTTTGCAGGTAACTAGTTTTCTCACTACCCAGCCAAAGCGAACCAGATCTGATTTTGTCGGTTGAAATCATTGCGCAAGCTAAAAAAAGAAGGCTTGGTAGAAGAAGATTACATCATGCAATAACCTTAATAGTTATCATATGCCCAATCCTGTAAGAATTTAGAATAGGGTGCATTTTAAATCCAATGACAATTTAATTTTCCCTAAACTGAACATAAGAATAAGATGATGCCAACTAAGTTCTACAAGTTATGAAGGGAAGACTCGGTTATAGTCCCTAAGAAAAATCACACTTTTGGAATGGACACACATAAACGCCATCAACACGAAAGAATTTTAACATCTAGAAAATTGACAATTATACCTGTTTCTGCTCCAAATAGCCCATCTTTAGAGTTTGCTCTGCCTTAAAAGTTCTGAGCTCTTCCACCTCTTGAAACAACTGAAGATTGTGCAATAAATACATGAAAATAACATGAATTAGAAAAGATACAAGAACATTGTCCAGTAAGTACAAATAAAGACTTGCAAATTTACAAGATTAGTTGCCTTAGCTCTCATTGATTGGCACGCAGACGAGGTACAAGGTTTCTCCCCATCCTTCTCTAAATGTGATTGATCTTCTGTATCTCGAGCACGATTTGAGTGCTTGCCATTTATAGCAGAACATTTTTCATCATCCCTTGTTGAAATGTCTTTCATTCCACATTGACGAGCTATTTCTTGCAGTCTCTTGAATACATCTTTCTCATCTTCTCCAGGACCATTTATACTCACACTCGGTAATTCTTCCACTAGAATATCATCTTTAGGAAAAGCAAGGTCAGCATTCTCTAAATCACTTCTTAAGGGATTAGAATGGACAATACCCAAAGCAATAGGTTTAGACCTATTAACTTCCTCTTTTTCGATGGAGGGAACAGCTTGGTAAGCAGTGTTGAGTTTCATTTTATTATGTTGTTGTGGAACACTTGTGGTAATTGGTGATGATGATAACAAAGAAAGAAGCTTGCTAGTTTGAGCGTAGTCTAGCTCAAACCAGAAATGTTTTTGGTTGAAGTAATTTTCAGCTATGATTGGTTTAAACTGTTCTTCTGATAGCACTTGACATTGCAGCCGGACACGAATTTGAACCTTGCCATAGAAAGAGCATAATTTTTGTACGTATAAAAATCCTTCATACAACCTTAACATGTCATAACTATTGCCATATCTCAGAACACATGACATAGGCACAATAAGTGTCACATAATACCTGAGCAGGATATTGTGTTTTCTCTAAACCATTCATCGTCCAACCATACGGATTAATATTCATTTGGCCAGAACTAGCAGCCTCAAAGATCCCATGAAGCTTCCTATCGCTATAGTTGAACAAAAACAACGGCAATCCAAGATCAATGTTCTTTACATACGTGAAATGTGGACCCGGTAAGCCTAATCATGTTAAACAAACATCATCAAAAAAAAATATCATCATAGTTAAAACACACCCCCCACAATTTTGATCAACATATATTATTCGACTCTATCAAGACAAAAAAGTCAAAAACACTAACCAAAAAGTTGTTTCGATAAGCATTCCCCTAAAGTTTCGTTCTTGCAGCCAAAAATCACACCTCCAAGTTGACTCTTTGTCAAGCTCCTAAATGAAGAAATCCCATTTCCGAAATTTACATAATTCTTCTTCTTCCACGTTGCCATTCTGAGTTCAATCATAATAAACATATCAAATATAAGAAACCACCAAAAAAACCAACTTGAAAAGAATGGTTAGGGAAAATGATCGATTGAAGAATAATTTCAAGCACATTGAACACTCTCCATTACTAATATAAACACTTGATTACTGCAAAAGATACAGGAAGAGTTAAAAAGGCAAATAATCGGAGACAATAAACCTTAAAATTCGCCAATTATTTAAAATAAAGTATTGAATGAACGGAATTGAAAAGTAAAACGAAAATTGGTATCGTATTGACTATCGCGATTAAATGAAGACATACAATAGATAGATAGAGATAGAGATAGAGATAGAGATAGAGATAGAGATAGAGATGGAGATGCAGATAGAGAGAGAAAGAGAGAGAGAGAGCACAATGGTGGTGGAGCGCTGTGAAAGACGGAGAGAGTGGAGTAAGAGAGAGGGAGAGAGAGTTGGGGGTTTCGTCAGGAAGAGGAGAGGCGAAGCGGGAAATTGGTGTGTTGCGTGGCCTTGTTTGATTGGTTCTTCTCATGTTATCATGTTTTAGCTTAGCCTGTCTTTGTTTTATAGGAAATTTTACAAAAAAAAAAATAATTTTTCTATTTTTTTACTTGGAAAACTATTTAAAGACAAAAAAAAAGAGAAAAAAAAGAGAAAAAAAAAGAAAAAAGAGTTCAGACAATTTTTATCAAACTTCAAAGTATTTTTCGTTCAAATTGGTAGGAAATAGAAGGAAATAAGACATTATTTGTTAATTTGATAAAATTGTCCTCCTCAACTTATAATTTATCTTATTACTAACGATGGTATAATAAAAAAAATTATTTCACACTCATTGTTTAAAGAATTTTCATTTTATGTCTACTAAGTATTAACCCAACCAAACAATAGAATGAAAAATAGATTTTTCTTCTATTCTTTTCTTTTTCTGTCTTTTGTTTAATTTCCTTTTTTTTTATTATGCAATAAAAAACCAAACAGGGGCTTAATTCCTTTTTCTTGTAATCCAAAAGGAAATTTTCATACCTTAGTATTTAAATGAGCTGAGCTTTTGAGTATCTAGGCTCGGTTTTTTAAAAGTTTGCGTGCTTGAATTTGTAATTAATTGTTAGGACGTCTGTGTTACTAGATTGAGAGTAACCTACTTGATCAAAGTGTTGTGATTTGATATATTTTTCTACATTGTCTGGGGCTCTGGTAACTAATGTCACAAATGTTATATCTACCTTGAGATGATTGTCCTTAGTAAAATTAACATCTTGAGATAGATCAACAAAGTTTATATTACAATTTGTTGACTAAACATCTATTTTATGCAATGTCATGCATTCTCGTGGCAGAGGTCAGAAAACATCACGCTGCATCAACTTTGAGACGAAGTCCCCAGTGAGATTAGCGATGGTTCCTAGTGTTGATAAAATTTGACATATTTAATCAGATGAGTGTATAATCTTTGAAAAGATTTTGGAAATTATTTTGAAATATATTTAGTAACTGTGTGTACAAGTAGTACTATTATTATGCGGTATTTCAGAAGAAAAATATTTTCAAAAAAACAGTTGTGTAAAGGGTTTAGCTGTTTGAAGTGACGTCTCTCACTGGAGATTAACTCTCAAAATTTTATGTGGTTTCAGGTAACATCTCTTTGCTCCAGTTGTTCCTTCTAGTGAGCCCTGTTGTAACGCTCCGAAATTTCACAAAAATTTCGTAATTAATTAAAATATTAAAATAATATACGAAGAAAATACAGGAAAATTTTTCGCAAATTATTTAAATAAATAATTGAGAGGAATTAATTAAGATTATGATGAGGGAGATTTAGAAAAATTTAGAAAGATTATGAATTTCGAAAATTACGAAATTCGAAATTTATTTTGGGTCGAACAAAAATAGATTACGAAGCAAAATGGACCAAAACGTAAAAATAAATCTCTTTTTCCTCCACCCATCCCACTTTCTCGACACACTCCACAAACCACTCTTCTAATCCACCTTTTCTTTTTCCTTTCTTCTCCCCACTACCCAACTCCATCTCCACCATCTTCTTCTTCCCTCTCCTCCACCAAAAACCTCCATTTCCACCATCAACTCTCTTTTATTCCTGTTTTTTTTTAACCCTAAATTAAAATTTATCATAACTCTTTCGATTGAGCTTCGATTTGAGTAAATAAGGACTCGTTGGAAAGCTCTAATCGTCTACTATCCATTTCTCTTTGTATTTAATGCTAAAAACGTGATTCAGGTACTGAAAAATGCTGAGGAACAGGGATGTGTGAATAGTGACGAGTCGGGTTTTTTTTCGTGATCGGAGAAATTATGGTGTTTTAAAAATTGGGTAAGTTTATTTGAGGTATATTAGGAGTGTTTTAAGTGTTGGATTATTTGAGTAATACCAAATGTGTGAAATTGAAGCATGAGTGAGTGATTTTGTTAGTTTTGGAAGAGAGGTTTATGATTTAGGTGAAATGGAAATGGATGGAGGATGAATATCATATAATCATACCTAAAT
>CANYCX011265337.1:0-23521 GCA_948193385.1 Breynia disticha f. nivosa
GTTATGAATATAAATAATGGTATATTATACCTATACCCTATGGATTGTCATCTCTAGTTTCACACTTCTGCACTTTCTGAAACATTACAAGTTTACAACTCCACTTAATAATAATGCCTTTGGTTTGCATTTGGAGTCGAGGAAAATCTAACTCACTCCAACAAGTATTTATAACGCGTTATTGGCAGTCAGATTTATAAGTTAGATATTTAAATATAAATTCACATATTATAAAAATAATCATATTTATAAATTTACATACATTTATATTTATAATTTTATATATGGTTGAAAATAGTTAAATTTATAGTTTATAAGTTATTCTAAACATATAAATGTATATACGTTCACAAATGTGAACTTGCGAATTTTACGATTTTTACAATATATTTGTTTTACAATAAATTGAGCTCTCCCAACTATGTTATGTCACACTTTATTTAATATTAAGTCGTTAGTTAGCTAACAACTTAGATCTATGCTATATCTAATTGGATATGTTTCTCGAGTTCAAATCTCATTGGTCTGATCTTATTCATTCAACTCCCATTTTCTGTCCTTGAAACATTTTGATCAACTTTTCTAGTTCTTAGCATGATGACCAAAAAAGCATATGCATTTTTCAAAAATATGGGATGGGTTTCTTTTTGTCTGATAAAAGTTATTCACTTACTCTGGAAAGAATTAGTCTATTTTTCAATTTGCACAAAAAGAAGAACATATTCTACTTAGTTTGGCTTCTTCTGCATAATGGGACAAAAGGAAGGCCATATTACAAGTAACTAAAAACTTTGAATGATTTCTCTGGGCAATAAAAAGTTATATGATTTTTAATCATGGCAAGAATCTCTTTAATTGAAAAAAGTAGGAGTAAATTGCATCCACAATTTTAGTTTGTGATTGCAATGATATTGGTATCTCTCTGTATATTTTCCCTTTTTTTGGGACAAATCATCATGAAGCAGATTCTGCTGCATATATGGACATTAACTTCTTCAATAAATGTTCTGAAAGATGAAGGAATTATTGTTAGTACTTGCCTTCTTGAGAGTCACTGGAAGGACTGGAGAATTTGGCAGAGGACATTTCTTTAGGGTATTGAAGTTGGACACTTAATAACTAAGTGTTTGTGTCTCTTTTGATGCTCGTTAGTGTCATAAAGGTGGCAACACACTATGCAATCTCACCTAAATCTTCTTTTATAATGCAAAAATCCAGCTGATGAAACTGACGAATATGCCATGATTCACTCTGATAAATTCATTGTTTATAATGAAATTTGTTGTTGCCGAAATTCAACAAAGATCAAATAGAAAACGAGATCTTGAATGATATCTTGAAATTCATTGTTTATAATGGTTTTAACCGTTGTTAAATTCCGACGACAAGAAAGATACCTTATAATTCATCGTTTAAGGTGAGAATAAACAGAAGCAACCCAATATTTCAAAGCAAAATCTTAGTGCAACATTATAATATTATTAAAATCTCCACTAACCACAGCCACATAGCTAGTGGGGTTGATAATTTCGTAGTGTGGTGCATGTGGTTAATGAGTCTGTTACAAAATTAATAAGCTAAACCAATAATTGACTTGCAATTACAGAAGCGATAATGGAAGTGATGCCAGATATCAATTTGCGCGTATTAGCATTAACAACGGCTACTCTACTTTCTTCACCATATGGAAGAAGTCGTCAGACTCACTCTTCTGCAAATGGAAAAGACAAACACGACTGTGTGCTTTAAAACGAAGCATACATAATTCACTGTGAGTAGATCCTCCACTCCATTTTGTTTTTTTGTCAGTTTGGTGGGAAATGTTGAAGCCACTTTTGATGGTTGTTTGTACTACCTTTTACTTTAATCACACGTCCTTCGCAGATGTGGGCATCCGCTTGCCTATCATTTGTCGTCTCCGAGTTAAATAATCTCCGAATCAAAGCAAAAATACCACCAACATGGAGGTGCCCATGCTGCCCACCAGGTGCTTGTTAATTTTACACTGAGAAACTTTTGCAAACCCATGATATGAAACTGTTAAGTACAGTATAACAGTATAAGAATGAAAAGGACAGTGAGAAGATTATCATAATCGTGTGACCTAATTGGAAACAACATATATCCAACTAACTTCAGTAATGTCGAGTATGGTCACTTTACAGGGTGCAACTTATCAGCTGAAACGTATTATCAATAATTATTTGAGATGGAAGTGAACCCATTTCGGCTAGTTAATAGTGAACACAAATAGAAAGTAGATGGAAACATGTCGGACTTACCATATCGATATCATCTGCTCTTCTGCCGACACGCTTCGCAGTACTTTGTGAGTGTGAAAGAAAACAAATTCAAGATTCTGCGCCTCGTTTATGTCATCATCTATTTAATTGTATTGTTTATTTTTAGCTCATTCAGTACTCTTAAATTTCTAAATAAATGTTTTTTCAAACTTAAATTTTAAAATAAGTGTATTTTTAAAAATTGAACTTTTTTTTTTCTCAAATTATTCTTTTTTAAATTTCATTCTTATTTTCTAAAAATTAAAAAAATCATGTTTTTTAAACTAAGACAAAAAAATCTCTTTAATATTAAATATTTTTTAACACCACAACAACAAATATATTAAAACACTAAATTTAAAATAAGGATAAAATAATTTTTTTTACTTATTAAAGTCATTTCTTAATCTGTGTGTCAATTGTTAAAAAAACACTTATTTAGAAGCAGAGAAAGTATCATTTACGAACTATATATCTATTCTTTTTCTATAATTTTATGTGACACAAATGTTTTATTTCAATGTTTTAAAACAAACAAAAGCGTCTATTTCTTTTACATTCTTTTACTTAAAATATTCTTTGCTTATTTAACATTGTATGTTATGAATCATTATATTAATCAATCAACAATATTTAATAAAGAGACAAAGAAATATATTTATTAATAAAAATAAAAAAATTATTTAAAATAAAATCCACATAAAATGGAACGGAATAAGTATAAAGTTCTGTTTTTAATATGTGAACTCCATTTAACTAGAACCAAACATACTAATAATTAGTCATTGAAATTATAGTCGGTTGATTATTTTTACAATGTACTTAACATCTAATTTTATTTAGCCACAATTTTAAACATTATAACTTACAAATGATTATTCAATACAATAAGTACCAGTGTTATCAGAATTAGACCAGTGATCGAATCGAAAAAAATTAGGTAGTTGGTTCATTGATCAAACTCATGGTTTACTGGTCGAATCGGTAATTTAAAAATAATATAAATAAATAAATAAGTATATATAAATATAAAAATTATTTAATTTTTTTCAAGACTTAAAAACCGGTTCAATTCACCGGTTCACTGGTTGAACCGGACGGTTCATCGTTTTTCACCGGTTTAATACCGATTTGTTTGCAGACCGGTTTAAATGGTGAACTGAGACCGGACCAATAATTATTTAACCAGTTTACTAGTTCGATCCGGCTTTTATAATATTGATACGTACCATTTATTACCTCAATCTCTTTTTTATTCATTTGGGATGATTTGCAAGCTTCTAATGACATTATCCATTTTTTTAAAAAAAAAAGAACAAAAAGCAAGCAAGTTGAAGGTCGTCATTGCAGTCATTCTCATTTCTTTGCTTGTAAGACTCGTTTTAGCATCATTCTCATAAGATTCCATTTTACAGTTGCCTTTAATTAATACATATTTATGAAATTATATATTTTAAATGGAGCTGTCAATTTCCACTATATATTTATGATACGATATGAATTTATTTTTTTAATGTTAAACTACGAATAATATTTGATAAAAAAAATAAAAAAATAAAATTATGATATAACTTACACGAATTGATAGTTTTAATTTAAAAGCAACTGGAGATGAGAACAATACAATTGCGATATAACTTGTACAAATTGATAATTGTAATTTAAAAGCAACCGGAAATGAGAACCAATTTTCCAGCACTACATAGGAATACTTTTTTATCGAAAATTATAAATCATACTTATATTGAGAGCGGTGTTATAAAAAATTTGATAAAAAAATTAAAAATAAATACAATAATAGAACAAAAATAATTGAATTAAAAAAAAATACTAGTATATTTGTGTCCATGACAATGTTAAATAGGAAGCATTGTCATTCATCCGAACGAGCGGTCGTCTTAAATGGCGTGAGCAGACGAATGGTAATCCATGAATTGTGGTAACACCTTATCCTCCAATCATCACGTCCAAGTTGCTTGCATCTGACCTTCCACGCACGGCTCCCCTCTTCGCCTGAAACTTATTCCCTACTCTCTATCATCACGCGTGCACTACGCTTCCATATTACCAACAGAATTACAAAAATGAGAGATAATCAGAGTACTGATTTAGTTGACCGGCTTGTTGTCATTAAACAATTTAGGTCCAAGAATATTTAACGTGTATCACACGTGGTGTTATAATCGCGTGGGAACGATATAGAAGGAGTCCATTTCGAAGACTGCTGAACATTCGAGAAGTGTGTGTATGTTGTTGATACCTTATCCTCTAATTTCATTTTACACAAATTGATTGGTAAATTTAAATCACTCGTAAATTTTAATGATTGGCAACTCAAATTTGAAATGCAACAATTTTACTGTACTTGTTTGATTACTTAAGAAAGCAGTCTTGAAATTAGATATATCTTAAAATTGAATAAATATTATTCTCTCATATACAATGTTTTTATTCGAAATACGATATCTTTCAAGTTTAAAAGTTAAATATAAAATTTAAATTTAAATTTAAAATAAAATGGTGACAGAAATCACGTTTAGAGTATTTTTATCATTTGTCTATAAATAGACTTTATCTCCTTATTCAAAGTTTTGATATCATACTGTTACTTAGCGAATTGATTACTCCTCTTCATTTACCAACGTAAGCATCGGAGTGTAATCGGAAGATTGAACTCTCGACTTTTTTTCTTCGTTTTTTTGCAGATTATAGTCAAGAAGCAACGTTCAACATTCATTGTTGTTTTCGGACAATAATAGATACATTCAAAGTGTTATTTTGTAATATTTTTTTAACAAAGGAAGTACTCTTTTTAATCAAAAAATAGATTTTAAATATTAACGAATCTAAAAATTTTGTAAAAAAAATAAGAATTGGATGAGTTTAAAGTAAATGAGAAAAAACATAATAGAAAATAGAATTCTATTAAAAAAAATATTATAAAAATGAGACAAAAAAAAAACTGACTGCACTTACGTCCGCTAAAGT
Source organism: Breynia disticha f. nivosa (assembly GCA_948193385.1). Classification (NCBI taxonomy): domain Eukaryota; kingdom Viridiplantae; phylum Streptophyta; class Magnoliopsida; order Malpighiales; family Phyllanthaceae; genus Breynia; species Breynia disticha. The sequence continues at coordinate 5,271 of CANYCX011265337.1, forward strand.
GAAAAATGAAAGCGGAATCAAAACTAAACTGTTAGAACAGGTTAGTTCACGGTCTAATTTTGGTGTGTAAGAATAATGGACCGTCAATTTTTAATTTCGAACCGACGATTTAATTTATTTTTAATAAAAAAATCAAACCTAAATTGACAAAACAAAATCAATCCGAACTGTCGATTTGAAAACTAAAACCGTTTCTGTGTATATCGCACGACCTTTTTTTTTACTGTGAACCGTTTTTCATCTATGTTAGCCCCTTAAAACTAGTTGTAATTAATATTCATATTTTTGGCAAGAAACGACAAAAATAGCGACGTTTGGAGAAGAAAGGAAGGCAAAATTTGTTTGGGTAAACACACCCAATCCGTGAATTCCCTCAGTTCCTTAAATAAAAGACTAAAATATTTATTTATCATTATTTGACTTTTTTAAATTGATAACAAATAATATACGCAAGCGTTTATTTTTTGGTTAATAATACAAATGAAATTTAAAATTAATATTTTTATAAATTCTTATTTAAATTAATTTAACAATATCAGCATCAATCAAACAGTAATAAAAAATAAAGACAAGAAGACAAATATGATGGCAAGAAAGTAAATGTACGAAAAAGAAAGCCCAAATACCGAACCCGAAACGAGAAATAAGTGGAAGATAAAGAAAGGATATTTAAATAAAAAAAAACAAAAAAAAGGAAGAAAAGAAGAGTGGCATTTTCAATTCAAAGGAAGAGTGGAGAGGAGAGAGCAGGTGATGAAATGATAGAGAGACTTCACCATCTACAGTAATACTAATCCCATCTCATTCAACAAACACCCATTTCTCTTCTCTATTCTAATCTCTTCTCATTCTTTCCAATGAATAACACTAATCCCCCTTCTACAACTGCTTCTAATGGCCTCAGCATGGAAAATGAATACATATCAAGACATCATAGACATCAACTCCAAGATCATCAGTGTACTTCCACTCTTGTTAAACAAATCAGAGCTCCTGTTCATCTTGTAAAGAGTTTTTCTTTATCTTTTTGTTGTTTTTCTAGGTTTGACTTGTTTTTATTGCAGGTTTTTGGGTTTTTCGATCTGGGTTTTTTTTAGATTGACTGAAACCAATCTGGGTATTTTTGACTTTCTTTTTTTTTTTGTGTGTTTGTGGTTGAATTGAATGTGAGAATTGAATGGGGATGTAAAGAGCGTTGATTTACTTTTTTTTCCTTTTTTTTTTTCTGTTTATGGCAGTTTTTTATATTAGAAATGTGAGATTGAAGTGTCCGAACTGGTTGTTTTGTAATCTAGGATTTTGTTATTTTGGTTATGAAAATTTATTGAAGTAATTAAATGTGAGCTGTTAGGGTTGAAGGACAGTGGGATTGAGCTGAATTGTAATTTTTATTCTTCTGAATTATATTCATTAGTTTAGTAACACTTGAATGTTATACTGGAGAACTCTTTTTGAAACGAATATGAATATAGATTTTAGAAAGTTAGAATCTTTAATGAGTAGAAATGATTGATGTGGATGTGTGTTAGCACAAAATGTTCTTTAAGTTTTACTAATGCTAGGGATGGAGTTTTTTTTTTCTTGTTTTCTTTCATAATTGAGGAATTGAGATGAGTGAAATTTCTGAAATTTGCTATTTGTTCTAAACAGGTTTGGTCTTTGGTGAGAAGATTTGATCAACCGCAGAAGTATAAGCCTTTCGTGAGTAGATGCGTTGCACGTGGAAATCTTAGGGAAGTTGATGTTAAGTCTGGACTTCCTGCCACCACAAGTACTGAAAGATTGGAACTTCTTGATGATGATGAGCATATTCTAAGTATCAAAATTATTGGCGGTGATCACAGACTTAAGGTGTGGAATCTTTTCTTTATGATATTCTGAATCGTTCTTTGGTTGTAAATGATCAAATGAATGTCACATTGTCCAAAACACTTTCATGTCTTACTGCAGTGTTTTCTCTTTGGTGTCGTCTGGAGATATTTAATTGTTTAGTTCAAATAGACGATTTCAGTGTCTGATACGAGAATTTAGTGACTGAAAGCTTTTAGTTTTCTTTCCTGTCTCATTTATGATGATTTGTATATTTGAAACTGACTGAATGTTTTTTGTTGGATACTTTTGATTGCATTTCTTCCTTCTGCAGAACTACTCTTCAATAATCTCTCTTCATCCAGAGATCATTGACGGAAGACCAGGAACACTAGTGATCGAGTCATTTGTGGTTGATGTACCGGATGGGAACACCAAGGACGAAACATGCTACTTTGTGGAAGCTCTGATCAAATGCAATCTCAAGTCTCTAGCCGACGTCTCGGAACGGCTTGCCGTGCAGGGAAGAACAGAGCCCATTGACCCCATCTAAAAACATTGGATCTGGGCTACAGAGATATGATGGAGGCAACAACTGCAAAGAATGAAGCTTCCAGAGCTAAAGATATCCCATATTTTTCTGGAAACAGACTGGCAGTACTACTTCATCTTCCACTATTGTGTCTTCTTTCATTATCCTATTACTCCCTCTCACTCATCTTCAACTATATGCTTAATTCCCTGTTTTTAATAACTCAAGAACCACACTATAAAAAATTTGCATGCACATGAATGGAATGAGAGGATAAGAAAGACAGCATTTGTCCGAGTGTTACATGTCGTTTAGCAGGTACTGGTGATATTGTATATATGTGGTTGGAAAGAAAGACCTTCATGTTTGTAATGTCAATGGTGTCAGCTTAGCTGTTAGAAGGTAGGTGCTGGGAAGTAGTTGCTGGTAGAGTAAGTGGTAGCAGAATATGATGGTGAGGACAGCTGTGATTGGAAGAAGAGTGCATTTGTAATTATTATATTTCAGGAATTCATAGTGCAAGTATATATTGGTTCAGCGTGTTTCGACCATTTTTCTGTGTATGCATTTAATGTGGTGTCGTTTGTTAGCTCCCATTTTTGGTAAGTATCGTTGTCTGAAGAAGCTTCTTGACGGCCAATGATGTGATATTTCATTTTTGATTTATGGTTCAAGTGATTTAGCTCTATCTGGAACCATCGAAGTGACCCAAAATTATACCTACTTCCACACCTAAGATGGGTAGTGTTTTCATGCGTTTTCACGCGTGCTAAAAGGATAAAAAAAGTCTGAGTGCCAGTAAATGAAACAAGTACCTGTTGATGGCACTATAAACTGCTATATGAAAGAGATCGTTGGTCGTTTAAACATCAATTTATACATAAATGGAACCAAAGATTGTTCGAAAGACAAAACTATATGAGTTAAAAATACTATAAGAGAAAACACGGTAAAGAAGAGAGGTGTTATAGAAACATATACGATAAAAGGACAAAAATATGAAAGAGATCGTTGGTCTTCCTTCTTGTCCTCTTGATAGACGTGTGAAAGAGTTTCATACTCTAAAAGCGCATTGGCAAGTGCATTTGATTCCTTCTCATGCATAGACCTTAGTTTTACTAAAATTGCACTGTATTAATCGCTGGTCCAATTCAATTTTACCATTTAGAATGGCCTGTTGAAAATTTAAATGTGACAATTGCCGCTTCAAATGAATGGCTCGCCAGCTCCATTAAAGCAAGGTGTCGCAAGAGCAATTGCTTTTAACATCTACATTATCAGCCAAAGGTTTGTCTCGTAAGTAGTAAATAAAGCTCCAAAGTCTCTTGGCGATCTTTAACATCTGGATCTGGAACAACAATCTGAAGAAGGATGTATGGTCAGTCATGCGTCTGATAAACTTGATTGTGGATACAAATAATGCTATAATATCAAATGTAATTTTCAAAACTGGAGCTCCTGATTTCCCCATTCAATCACAGCGGGAAGCTCAAGTAAATTTCTTGCTGAATCAATGAAGTTAAGCCAATGAGAACACATTAAGACCAGGATGCTAAATTCTGTACATTCAGTAAACGAACTTCACAGGCTCAAAGAAACAGGCAACATGAACTCACACGTCTATCAAATCTACCAGGCCTCCTCAAAGCTGGATCTTGAATATCAGGCAAGTTTGTTGCAGCCATCAATATCATGCCCTACCTACAGAACAAAAAAAGGATCATAGATGCACCAGAATTCATAAACGGCTCATCCATATTTCCGGACGCACGGTGCTTCGGCTCTTGCAGCTACAATCATCCATAATAGCAATTGCTCATTGTTAAGATAATCCATAATAGCAACAAGCGATTTCAGATAATCGGCAACGCCTTTACTATCAACAGCATCGTCTCATTGTTCAAACCTGTTTATTTCAACCAGGCTGGCTACTTCTGGTTTCTATTTCAAAATAAATAGCCAACAACGTCTCTCACTAATAAATCCAAACGCCTTGAATATGTTTATTATTATATCCAACCGACGGCAATGATCAACGAACGATGTACTTTGCTGTTGCAGATTAGAACCTTATAGAAATCTAAAAAGTCTGAATATCAAATGGAAGGGCTTTAACCACTACAAGATATTTAAATAACCATCAATAAAATGTTAGAATAGTTTTAGTCATACAATCAACCACAAATCATATTTCCCAGCAGTTCTTCTTCATGTCCCCAGCTTTCGGGATAGGGAAAAAAACTCTAAGCTGCTTCAGCTCTGAAACTGCAATCTTCCAAATTCCACTGGTTCAAGGAAGCCGATCCCACTCTTCAAAGAGCGCAACGCCATGCATGCTGGTCAATCTGATCGATGATATGCTATTGCATTTCAGGCCTGTAGGGGGGCATTGTAGCACCATGTGCTACTCCAGTATGGGTTGGCATCTGCATCATTCCTGGACCTGCTTGGGCAGGCATACCAAAGGGAGGAGGGGCATATGGATTATTGATCTGGGACGGCATTGAATGGGGTGCTGGTGGGACCCCAGCAGCCCATCCAGCAGAAGGCTGAGGCATCATGGCATGTGCTGCACCTGCAGGTGGACCATACTGAGTTCCATTGTATGGAGCAGCAGTACCAACAGAGGTAGCTGGCTGCTGTCCAAGAATTGCAGGCTGGGGGTTCATGACAACAGGATTAGGGATCGTATAGTCCCTGCTTCGATCATTATTAACCTATTGAGTACAGAGATATAAACTCATCAACACAGGAAAGCTATAATCAGCATACAATTCTAAGAAGCCAACTTTTGAACTCCAAACGAATATTCACAATGATAAACAATAGTTAAAATTACCTTTATACTGAGATCACTGTGTCGAGAATAGGAAATGTGAAGTTTGCAGAACCCTCCATCATAGATGCAATGTCCTTCCAATGCTTCCTTGGCAAGAATAGCTGTCTGAACATCTGAACAAACACAAAGACCCATTAATATACCATTCAGTTTGCATGCAAAATTCACCACACACAACAATTGAGTTCCTCTTCCTCGAGGCCAAAATTCTCAACTGACACAACCATTTAATTTCACCTTCCTTGAGGACAAATTACAACACAAGTTCAAGCACTGTGGGAAGTCAGTCGACTACCAATCAGAAAGTGACATCTGAACTAGGTACCAAATAACAACCTCATACCCACTTTCTCACAATACAAGCCATATTATATTAAAAGGAGGTAGACAAAGCCACCACTAAGTACCATGAGTCCCATCTTCTCCATATAATCAAGACAATAGTGAATGGAAAATACAAAGAAATGCAGAGATAATCACAGAGCCAACCATCTTTAACAACAGTAGACAATGTAATGAAAGAAAAGTTGGAAAAATACCTGGATATTGAATTAATGCCTGCAGCCCGCCATTCTTATCAAACATTGCAATTTTCTGAACAGGTCCAAACGCAGCAAAAACCTAGCACAATGTCAAAGAAAAGTTAGTTAAGCAAATACAGTAAATGGTATGGCCATGTCATACTCTTCAAAACTATTGTGACAACTGCCAATACCGTGTGTAAGACATCCAAAGTGACAGCATACTGCATATTCTCAATTGATGCAAGAAGAACATTACTTTCAGGTTCTACTTTTTTACCATCAACACCCACAGTGAACTGAAACGGCAATGAATAAAAAGCGTTAGAACAAAGCAGTAGCACAACACAAACTTGATGATGGATAGACAATTATATGGTACAATTAATTTGGATCTCCTTACCAGACCAGTTCCATCAATAGCTGACGGAGCAACAGGAAGGTTTGGATTAGTGTAGTCCCTGGAATTCACATAAATAGATTACTAGAGAACTATAGAAAATCATTGAAAAGCTGATGAGAATGAGTTGTATGATATCTTCAAAGAAAAAAAAAACAACTTGAAGGGGAAAAACAGCAACCAAATATATAAAAGCATCTAAAAGAAACATCCAAGTCTGCAGAATATCAGAAACTAAAATATGGACTTCAGCCCTACCTGCTTCTGTGACTCTGAAATTTGACACTCAAATCTGTATGAGCAGAATAAGTGATCCTAAGAGTACAAGGTCCAAAATGTTCAGGAAGCAAATACCTGATACACAGAACTAATAAGTAACAGAATATCAAACATGAAAAATTAAAACTGATAACAAAGATAAAAAGTTACATTTATTCACAAAAGACAAAACAACATAGAAGCCATATTAAATAGTAACATCTGCTGAATCTCCGTGATAAACAAGATAAGTTTACCAATGGAGATTATTTTGAGCACATGCTAAGATTAATAAATTTTTTTTGGAAATCCCAAGATTAATAAATTTAAAACAGCATATCATAAGTAGCTCTGCAGTCCACCAGTTAGTCATCCTAAAGTGGTTAAATGTGTTTACATTTTAATATGTTGAGGAAAACACAACATTTTGAAGCTGTATTTCCTAAAACTGTTGGACAAAATACCATGTCAAACAATTAAAACAACTGTCACCTAGGGATGTTTCTTCCATCTAGGGCATTTCTTGCAGAAGAGGCAGTTTCTGTATCAGAGAATTGCACCAGAGCCTGAAACAATTACATAAAATAAAAGTGTAAGTTTGAAAAAACGATACAGAAATAGATCTGAATCTATTGGCGCATTTCCTACGGACCTGGAAACCAGCTGTCTTTTCAAAGGTGGTAATCTTGTGCACAAACCCAAAAGCTGAAAACACCTGCATCATGAAAACAGTTCACTTCAGAAATGTAAATTCGTTCAGAGATTACACAGATCACTGACTAGCAATAAAAAGAAAAGGTGAAATTTCTACAAATAATGAGGAAACAAAATTCTATATGTTCCATACAGTTCCAAGTCTAATCATTCTAACAATATGTGAGATGGCTTAACAAACATATCTGAGTGCTGCGTCTATACCATGAAATATTACCAAGTTCCAACAAATTATTGGAAAGCAACAAATTTCTGAAACAATTGTCCCGTTAAAATCCTTAGAAATAACAACTTATGGACTGGTAAGTAGGCACGGTTTCCATACCTCACCATGCCTACATTTTGGATATAAAGTACTGCCAGATAAATTCTAGTCATAATATAACATTGAACTCAATGTTAAAGGAAAACCAAAACTCTTTACCAATGAAAAATACATCGACACAAAGCTCTCGTTGACAAGGGGGAAAAAGAGAGGAGATTTTAAATGAATCAAGAGTAATTGCATAAATTGATGATTGCCTCACGCATTGGTGCAAGTTAAAATGACAGACCAAAATGGCATAGTGTACAAACCCAGTCGTGGGAGACAATGCATGAATTACAGTCAGAAGGGTACATGGCAAACAAAAAAAATTCTAAACTACTTTAATGGCAATAAGAGGAATTTGAGGAGGAAGTTAGGGAAGAAAGAGGCAGTGTTAAGGGAAAGGATAAAGAAAACAAACACACATGCGCTCTTTCTCCCGATGCACTAAGCTGCCATCGAAGATATTCCCTTGAAAAAATCCTGCTGATCCATTTACATTCATCATGTCAAACAAAAGCTTCCCAAAGAATTACAAAGCTGTTTATGTTCAGAATTCATTACCACCTTCAACAATAACTCTCCATTGTACTCCCAACATAAATTCAAGTAGCAAGATTCACTTACCAAATGCAAAACATCAATGCTGACAAGACGTGCATCATCACCTTCAATAGTCACCAACAACACATTCCCAGCCACATCAGCAGTCGTCTTATTGTTCACAATTTCTTGTCTATTCGAATACTGCAAATACACCGTCTTTCCACGCACTTGTGCAGGCTCCGACGACGAAGCATAGTAGGAAATCATCGCAATAGCTTGGTTCAAATCTTGCTAAAAACACGGAAATTTTTCAAACAATCAGCCACAAAACCAACAATAAACACAATCACGCAAATATCAACCACAGCAAAAACAAAACAACAGAACTCACAAATTCTATAAAAGCTTGATTTCGATTAGCGCCAACATTACACTTCGTGTTAACAACTTTACCAAACGGTTTTCCAAGCTCAATTAATTCCTCTTCCGTACACTCCCATGGCAAGTTTCGCAAGTGCAGTACTTTCGATGGCGGTTGTGTCAAACGGAATTGTGGCTGACTTGAAACAGATGACATTTCGCGGCGAAAACGGGATAAACTACTTTTTACTCTGTTCCAATATATATGTTCCTAGTTGAACAAATAAAAAGATAAACACTTTAATAAATCGAATTAGATTCAAAGAAAAGTGAATTTTGACGAAAGAAAATTAATTAGGGCAAATTATTGGAAAGAAAATCAAGAGAATAAAAATAAATACCTGAGGGATTGAGAAAGATAGAACGAAATTAGGGTTGGTCGAAAGGAAGAACAAGGGAAACGACAAGCGAGTAAATTTCTCGTCTTTTTTTCTTTCGGTTTCGTTTTGGTTTTTCTCTTTTGGGGCGAGGCGAAAAGATATTAACGGAGACAAGGCGTATTGAGCACCCTGTTGACGTTAGCAAAGATGGTGGCGAATATCTGAGATATTGGTCGGTGGATTCATAAGGCTAAAAATGTCATTCGATACACTGGTTGTGGTGGGCCCATGTAACCAACATTTGGGCCGCAAGTTTGAAGCCTGGCCCAGTTTTACCATAAGTAAGCCCACTGCTTGTCTTTTTTTTTTTGAGATAATTAGGTAAATTATGACGGTTTGAGTTTGAAATTATAGGAATGTCAGGGTATTTTTGTTCATTTTTGTTTATATCCTTTCAACGTTGGTCAATTATATGAATATCCGATTTTTTGTTTTAAATTGCAAAAATGTCACTTTTTTATTCTCTATAAAAATGGACAATAATGAACACTAAACACATAACCTAACATTTTTACAATTGTAAACTCGAAATCGGACATTCATATAATTGATGAACGTTGAACGAGCATAGATAAAAATGAACAAATATACCCTAACATTCCTACAATTGAAAACACAAAAATGAACAATCCCCTAATTTTCCCTTTTTTTTTTCTCAAATGAAAATTGCAAATTTTATTTTCGGTTTAATCCGTTGTTTGTTTAGCAAATTTGAGATATTTTACATTTACATGGTTATGCTATGGGAGTAGCAATTTTCAACAAAATCCGTGTAACCAATCCCGGAACGAAAATTGGTTAGTAAACGAACAAAATTATCGTCATTATTAGTTTTATCACCCAGTCGATATTTATGATTTGTACATTCAGAATAAATATGAAATGAAAAAAATAATATATGATATTTAAGCAAAATGCGAACACAAATTATAATCAAAGAAAAATAAAATATTAAAATAATTATATTAAAGGTAATAAAATTAATGACTAATTAAGTTATCACAAACAGTAAAAATAAAAATTTAATCATTAAATTAAAAACATAAAAATACAAGTAATATATATGGTCCGTGCAAATGCAAGTAAAATTACAATCACAGTAATCAGCTGATCAATGAAGACGAGAAAGTGGCTACAAAATTAGAAGTAATAAAGTGACCAAACTGAATAAATTTTGCAAATCATCAAGTTGGTTAAACAAATCAAGCCTGACCAACAAGCACATCCTTGTAAGGAGTGGGGAGAGGCATTTCTTTCGTTTCTTCTTCTACTAATCTCAATCTTCTCCTCCCTTCTTCTTGAATCAGAGGCATGTTTCCCTCCCTGCCTTCAACCAACCGATCCTGAGCCCCTCCTCTTAGCTTCTCCAATCTCAGTCCATCGTTTTGTTGCATCTTGAACACTTTGATTACGTTTGCTAATCCCCCTATGAAGAAAAGGAAACTCCCAAATATTCCCATCCATATCATCCTTGTCCCCTGCATTCATAAACTCATGCTGGTAAAAGATCTGCTTCGTTCATTATAAGGTTCAAGTATTTCAAGAATGAATTACCAGAAGTTGTGTTCCATGGTGATCTAACCCAGATTGTTCATGGCTATTAAGAATAGAACCAACCAAGAAAACCAAACTGCCCATTAAAAATGGAATGTGAACACTCTGCTGCAGAATCTGGACATGACCATCTGCTCTCTCATAAATTTGACAGGAGTTATGAATCGAACCCACCACCCATAATACTGTCCCAGCTATAATCATATTAAGCGCATGCTTTTCCAGGGCAAAGTAATAACCATATCCTTTCTCTTCCTACAATCCATAATATTAGAATCACGTCGTGGCGTAATCGTGAAATAAAACGTTCGAACAAAGCTTACCTGTATAAAGAGAAAGAGAACAGCCAAGAACCAAAGCAAACTCCCCAATATTTGTATAAATGGAACGGCAAACTCAACGAGAGCTAGTTGGTTATCAAACTCCATTAACGGAAACCGATAATCAAATCCCGCAAGATGTGCAACAAGATCATGAACATTAACAGCTATTATTGTGACAAACCCTATAAGCAAAAGCACCAGACCTGACTTTGCCTCCATCGAAAACTCTGCAGCAAATCCTGATATTAACACAACCGTCCCAAATACGTACAGCCCTGCGTTTGTGTATTCTCCTCTGGTCCTGGAGAGCCCTGGCGCGTACATTCGACTCTCTCTTGCTGACGCCAACTTCACCATTTTCAGCTTTACGGGACGCGGAGAAGAAAGGGTGTGTGTTCTGAGTTAGCTTTGTGTATGAGGAGATGGAAGTGAAGTTGTTCCGAGAGTTATGGGACACGTGTGGTCGTGCATGGAGTTCTCTCATGACGTTAGACTCTGCCACGTGGAAGCTTTAGGGAAACAAAGATTGTTCGATGTAAACGCTGCTTTTCGCACTATTTGTAGTAAGACTGTTCACGGGAGTTAGAGATTTCCGACCCGACTAAAGGACTTGTCCTATTAGAATCGGATCCGAAAAAAATTCGTTGACTTTGACTTTTTTTGTCTCATTCTATCCCATAGTTTTTCTTATGGGACGGTTCTGGATCGTAAGTAATATTCATCCCTAGAACTGTCTCGTCCCGACCCGTTATGTCTCGTCCCGGAGAACCGAAACTATAACCGAAAAATAAATATAATTATTTAAATTATAAAATAATATAAAATATATATTGAAAAGACACCTAAACACATTGTTTAATAAGTAGCTAACAAAATATTTTTCTTTTTTAACTTTAATGTTTATGATCTTCTTTGTTTTGTTTTGTTTTCTGCTTCTTCGATGTTTATGATCTTTTTATCACAAATTTAAATGACTCTTTGCTTTTGGAAATAATGAAATTTGTCCAGTCACTTGAATAGTTGTCGAGAAAAGTGACTTCACTATTGTATGTTCTCATAATTGTGACTTCACTCTGAATGAGTATCCATATAATTTTGATTTCTTTAAAGAATATTGTAAAAAATTTTATGCTACAAACTTACATTTACATGCAACTGAAATAATCTTTTGCACAATAGAATAAACAACTTTTGCACCACATATTAAGAGATTTTAACAAATATTTCTTGCAAAAAAATAATTTTTTCAAAAAATCTTCGATATCCGTCCAGTCTCAGAACTGTTTTCTTCATCATAAAATCTCCAATATTCATCTCATTCCGTCCCAAAATTTTGGAATGAGACAAGATAGAGATTTTTAACCTATGACATAGGTCTAAATCTTCAAAAGAAAAATTCTCGAACCATTGGATAGGACTGGAGATTTGTAATCCTCATCCCGTCCCGTCATATGAGCACCCTAATTTGTGAGATGCAGCTCAATTTCACTACTACTTTTTTTAACATGAATAATTTTATTTAATATATTTTAATATAAAATAATTTGTATAAAATTTTATCGCTATTACAAGTCTTCAGAGTCTATTGCGTGATAGTATTAAATTAGAACAACCAACCCCAACTGATCTACTCGTTTGGTAGCGTATGATTTAATTTTTTAACCAAGAATGATGATCTTCCCAAAATGTTATAGTTCTACACATCACAAGGTCTAATAAACAATAAGGAAAACTAGCATTTTCACATAACTTACCAATTTCATTCAACAACAAATTCTTCAATTTGGTAAAAACATTTTGGATGAAGCCTAAACCTGTAGGCAGCCAAGTGAAGAGAGAGACGTAGACGTTTATAACATTTTTATGTGATAATACGATTTATGAGTATATATTTATGACACAATACAAATAACACAAATTTAATTTTATAATGTTACTATTAATAATGACATTTAATAAAAATTAATTTAATACGATTATGACACGTCTTATTCTCAGTCTGTTGATACAATTGGATCAGGTTGTGTGTTGTTTTATCAACTAAAAGTCCAACATCACCCAACAAGTCAACACTAAAACGCACTGTCAAGGTTGGTTCGGTTGAGTTCATCGCCATGTATATATATTTCTCTTTTTCCCTTTTCTGGCTTCTGGCAATTCTGTCTTCACCAGTTCTGTCGATATTCATTTCTTTGCCGCGCCCTCCTTTCATTCTTCCTAACATAAACTATGGACAGACACTTATCCAAAAAAACTATGGAAAGACGTCCCGGGAAGCAATCCAAACTCACCCACTTAGACCCTGAAGGTACTGTATCGTTTTTCTCTTGTTTATATTCATTTTTCGTTTCAGTTGTTTTAAGCTTAGAATGTTCTGTCAGTTAAGCATTGTTGAAAGAAAGATTAGCGCTGGAATGTATTTTCTTTGTTTGGTGATGAGTGATGTTGAAATGTGCAGAAGTTAGCAGTGCTGAGTGGAAGTTTATAAAGATGAGTCCTGAAGAAGAGGATCTTATTTACAGAATGTATAGACTTGTTGGAGAAAGGTAAGGTTAAGAAAGGTGCTGTTTAATAATATGGGATCACAGTTTCTTTAAATTTTATGTTCTCGATTTGAAACCTCCAAACTAAACTAGTTTTACATGGTTTGGTTTTACATGCTGTGGCCACACCATGCAGCTTCATAACATACAGGACCTACAGAAATTTCCCAGAAATTATTTCATGATACCAAATTAATACTGCCAAATTTTTGATGGTAGGAGTAGACTGAAACAATATTAAATTATGTGGGAATGAACAGGTGGGACTTGATAGCTGGACGGATACCAGGACGAAGAGCAGAAGAAATAGAGAGGTTTTGGATAATGAGACACCACCATGGCTTCGCTGAGGTCAGAAAAATGTACAAGAAATTCAATTCCAAAGTCTGTAATTCTTAAACCTCAATTTGCATGCCTTCTTTTACTCCATTTGTTTGGTCTTTGTTGAATCCAAGTTTCATTCAGTTGGTCAATATAAAAGTACAAACAAGTACAACAGCAAGTGTATGTAAAAGTCTATGCAACCGTACACACGTATTTAGATTTACGAACAATACAGTTTGCGGAACTATAAAACTAGTTAGTTTGTATAAGATTGACTGCATTCACATATTTTATTCCTTTACGACACTATTAAAATGTAGAAAAATATAATCAAGTACATGTATATGTTGTCACATGAAATCTGGAATTTTGGCTAAGTTACAGCTATGAGATTTATCACTATATTGCGGATCGATAGTGATGATCCACTGGCAGAAAATATGTACGCAGTACTTTACGATGCTGACGGTATAGAGCATAAGGGCAACAAGTTTACCTGCCCACATAATCCGATCTATCTCGATGATCCATACTCAACTTCAACTTCGATTCTCCAAACTGTTTCTGTCATATGTTCATGTTTCATTCACAACGAGCAAATACTGTGATATCTGATCTTAGACAACATAGCGACGCAGATAATCTACTCTTGCTGGATGTTTGAGCTTCATCAATGCTTTAACTTCATGCTTTCGAACCATTTCTCTTGAGATATTCAAGTTTCCAGCAATCTCTCCTAAAGTTCTGTCGCCTTTACCATCGAGACCGTATCGCTGTCTGATTACTAAGCTCTCCTTAGGCTTCAGAGAATCAAGCTGGAAAAGAATTTCAGAAATTGTTATTAGCAATTTTCTTGCAGAGTTTGAGCTGTTCTGGACAACAGAACTCGTAAGAAATAAACTGTCTGATAAAGAATGTTGTAAAGAAACAAAATCAGTAAGGGAAAGTTAATTACCACATCATCAAGAGCAAGCCTGAGAAGAGCTGGTCGTCTCCGGTTATCACCTCCATCAACGTCAGTGATTCCATTAATGAACTCTTCTTGTGTGATTGCATGCCTTGAATGCAAAGAAAGAACTGGCTTTGAGGCTTTCATTACTTCTTGATACCTCTCTGGAGAGATTCCAACTCTTTCAATGATCTCTTCCTCTGTCGGTTGTCTCTGAAGATCAAACAGTAACTCTAGTTTGGCTTTCTGGATCTCTACTCTAACCTGCATATATTGTAAAGTTTAAATGTTCATCCTCCTACATCATATTCAAACCCGACCCAAACTAAACCAATGCCTTATGCCTAAGTTCATGAAGATACCATTACATTTGACATTTATTATTGCATTGAATGTAGATTTGAAACCAAGTAAGAAATTTAACAATATCAAATAAAACGTACCGATTCACAATAAAGAACAAAGAAAACGTACCGATTCAAGGCCAAATGGGACCCGTGTAAAGTTTGAGAGAGTCATGGAGCGTATTATGGCATGCCTAATCCAAAAGAAACCATAAGTGGAAAGGCGGAATCTCCTATTGGGTTCAAAACGATCAATTGCTGTAATTAGTCCCTTCATTCCTGCCTGGCATAGGTCTTGGAACTTTGGGCCATTCGCAAAGTCTTGGAAATATTTGTTGATTACAAATAAAACTAGCCTGAGATTGTGCTGCAGCAAAATAGATAAGAACCATCAGCATTTCTCTTCTCCAAAATTTCAAAAGATTACATAAATCAGACAACAGACTAAAATAAAAGCACCTTCAACCAAAAGATAAAGCATCGGGAGAACCCTGTCATTACCTTAATGAGCTTGTTTCTTGCAGCTCGACCAACTTCAATCTCTCTCTTCACTTGAACCACACTGGTATTTGTAGCCTCAGCTAACTCACCTTCAGTTGGTTCTCTTCCCAAATTTTCTTGTAAATCCTCTTTCAGTTTAAGTAGCGCCTAACATGCAATGCACATAACTAAGCAGAGGACTACCAAACATTTTATCTATGGAAGTAATAAAAATAGACAATATTGTAATTAAAGTTCGTATTTGATACTATTTAAAATTAAACTGAAGAAGCTTTTACCTTCATGGGTTGCATTAACTTGAACAACCATGTATGCTCGGTAGAAGGAAGAACCGGAGGTATTTTCATCTTTTTCCAGTCCAAGCTCGAAAGATCAGTTGAACCAGAATACTCCCTCACAAGCTCCTCAATCTTTTCATTTTCATCTTTCTTCTTTCTGATTGAAGGTACTGCTTCTCCTTCGTTGGTATTCCTCAGTTTCAGCCGTTCATTAAGACTCAACCGTTTAGGCTTCTTATCCTGGTTCCTAACAACAGGTTTCATAGTTTTATTCGGTGTTTTCTTTTCGCCATCACTAGTCCTCTTCTTTCTGCGTCTACCTCTCCTAGTTGTATTCGTACCATTTACTTCTTCAGCGTCAGAAGTGTCAGAAGCAGGGCTAAGCTTGAAAATGTTCTCAAGTTTCGCAGCAGCTTCATTGTAATCCAAATCGACAGTACGAAACTGGCAAGACTTCCCCCGCCTTTTCCTCTTCTCTTTAGCCTTCTCCAATGGCGGCAAGATTTGCTTGTGGGGTGCAGCCAAAGCCGTATTGTTAGATTTATCCGATTTGAATGCCACAATCAATGGTCTCTTCGCCGTCGATCTTCGTGTTGAAAATTTTGTACAGACTCCTAGTGTGGCTTGAGCAGTTGAGCTAGAAACAGTAACAACTCCCATTCCAAATTAATTAACACAAAGTTCACCACCTAAACTCTCTTCCTGCACAAAAATCACAAAATACATTCATTTAAAACTCGATATTTCTCCCAACTTCACCACAATTCACTAAATATGGCATAATTCTCACACATACCGACCCAAAAAAACCATAATTATTCTCTAGTCACACAATTACAAACATGTAGTTGTCAAAGTAACAAACTTGATCAACGTAATTCAAGTTTCATTCACTGTGATCATCACCAATTACACATAATTCGCAAAAACATTAATAAACCAACAACAAACCAGTCGACCTATCTACAAGAAACAGTGAATTTCTAATGCACAATAAATGATCGAAGAAACCATACTTTGTAAGACTATGAATAAATAACAGCTTTATTACCAGATGAAGTGGACGCAAAAACAAGTAGAGGTTTCGTTTCAGATGCAGAATCTGTTATTCGATGGTGCTGTGAGAGACACAAGTACAAGTGGAATCTCCAAACTCACAAATAATCTGTGTCTTAATACGAGAAAAATAAAAGCACAAAACTTAAATCACTGTCCACGAGTTATGTTTAGAAAATCAACGGATAGGAAAGAGGCATTTGTTAAGATCGACGGTGTAGATAAATCAGGAAAAATTAGATAATGGAAATATTAGTGAAATAATTACGTGGCGGGAGGAGAAACAGGAAAATATCAAAATATATGTGTTGGTGTCTGGCGTGGCGAGGTGGGAGTAGGAGTTAAGATATTTGAAAGAATTTAAGGATGGAGTTAGATCCACGTGGAGAGTTGTGAGTGGATGGAAGATATTCAAACTTTGTTTGTGGGTCCCGGAGCTTGTGGTGGTCTGCACTGTGTATACGCTTCTGGATTGCAGCCGTTTAAATTGGGAGTTCTTGTTTTCAATTAATACAAGTAATCAGAAACGGCAGCGTTTTGATTCGAGAAGGCGAATAATGAATAAAAATGGAGTTCTTGTTTTTAATTAATACAAGTAATGAAAAACAGAGAATTTGAGGACAAAATTTTGGAGCCACAATCAGTACGAATATTTAATTTCATCTACAATAATATATTTTATATTCTAATAATCTGAAATGACATGTTCAATTTTATAACTATCTAAAATGATATGTGCATTTTTAATAACAAATAAGTAAATAAGGATATGAGTGAATTTTTGTTATATTTAGACTATTTTTTGTAAAAAATTTATCCTTATTTATTTTAATTGTGTATTAAAATGTTGTTTAATTTTGATGTAATGTCAAAATACATCTTGGTTTTGTTAAGATTTTATGTGTTTAATTTTTAATTTATCATGTCTCTGTGCTTTATTTTTTGTGTAGAATTCTAGATTTTCGTATATAGATTTTCGTATCTATTGTGTTTATATCAAAGTTTGTAAGAACTTATGGGTATATGTCTCGTTCTATTTATTCATAAGTTTGCAAAAATATTCTCTACTAAAGTGTCGAAATTGTAAGATGTCACTATATTCATACCATTAACATTTCAATTTTGAAAATTTCTAACATCATGATTACATTTTATGTTATATTGAGGCAGTATCTCAATGTCTTCTATTGTTTTTTGAATTTGAAAAAATAAAAAAAAAATAAATTTATATGTATTCAATGTTTTGTATGGAACCAACAAAATCTATTTAGATCTAAAAATATCTTTCATAAAAAATTACAATATTTTTTTATGAATGTTCAAATGACTCTTTTTTTTTTTGAAATCAAGATTATCATTACTTTAGATCATTGGCTAAAGCCGATACAAGAAAGTCTGGGGGTATATAGTCCCAGTTCATCGGGCCAGGATAGGAATTGGTCGCTCGAGCAAGAGTATGAGCTACACAATTTGCTGACCTCTTAACATGTTGAATAGTTACATTATTAAGACCGGAAATTAAATCTAAGCAGTCTGAAATAATAAGACCATAAATGGATGATAGTTGCAGTTTCGCCTTAATTGTTTGTGCAGCAATAAGGCTGTCCGTTTCCACAATCACATTTTGTGCATTCTGAGACTTCAACCATGATA
>CANYCX011265388.1:0-11491 GCA_948193385.1 Breynia disticha f. nivosa
ATTCCATTTAATTCACCTAAACAAATATTAATGATTTACTTAATAATTAAATTGTGTTACTGAAAAGCATGAAAATTTATATAATTCTATATACACCCAACCATACTCCCTACTATACTCCTCTCACTATTTAAATCAATGGCTATGATTAAAAACTTATAATCTAATAGTCAAAATTTCTTGTCCTCAATGAGGACACATTTTGGTGTCCTCATTGAAGTAAGCACCAATGAATTAACTGATGTTACAATTTTACAACAGTGAATATGCTCAACTAAGTATGCGCATTTGCTGGTTCCATAGCAATCATGCAGTGAACATGAGTTTGAAGTAGTCAAAAAGGAGGAGGTTGCTTTACGAATATAAGTGATATGATTGTGAGTGGTAGTGATGGATCATTCAGCCTCAAGATTAGAATCATTTTCAACAATTGGTAGATGCAAGAATCTCGTTGAACACATAGGTTTTCCAAAGACTTGTTTGGTGTTCATTGCACTATGCTAATCTTTTTGCTGTCCTATGATTCCTCCGCTAATCTTTTCCAACTGTTGTTCTAGCTTGTCAGGAATAAAGGAAACTGTTGCCTAACGTGCGAGTGAGTTCTAAGTGAGTTTTGTTGTGGTAGAGGAGCATGCACGTGCAAAAAGGTGTAAGAACATGTTCCGGTTCTTACACAGTAGATAATGTGGCTTATTTTGGTCTGAGTCCGGTATCCTCGACCCACTGGGCTGGGACTAATCCGGTTCGGGGAGGGTTCCGAGTGGTTATATTTTATTCCCCTCCCAAACGGCGTTGCGAGGGATCGAATCGCAGTCCGCCCTACCAAGTTCAGCCCCAGACACCACTGAACCAAGACACGTTTGATAGATAATGTGGCTTATCTTACACAATATATCACAAACTGGACCTACTTGGCTGGACAGATACGAGTTCGTGACCCATCAATGTTTGTTGGTTCCGTTCATATAGTGAGTGCTACTATAATGAAATATTATTTTCAATTGAGTAAATATTTTTAGAGAATAAATTATTTACATATGATAAATCTGCCTTATTTTTTCTAAAAAAAGAATTTTGAAACGTAAATATATGATTTTTGTCAATTAATTTTTTTATGGTTATAAAATTTTAGAAAAGAATTCGCGCTAATCAACGAAATAAAAGTAAGGAGTTTTAAGAAAATCTGACGAACCAGCATGTTAGAATCAGTATATCTCTTTATTGTTGTACATACGTAGAGATTGAACATGCACCTTTAATGTTATCTTCAACTCTCTTAATAGTTAAACCTATGGACGAAAAGCTGTGTGTTGATTAATTTAAATGCAAGCTATGAATGAATTTTCTTTTTATTAAAGACTACTTGTTTTAAATCGTAAAAATTACGTAAAATAAATTTTACTTTTATTAAATAAGTTAAAAACTCAAATTTATTTTCAATATATCTAATAACAACAAATGATTGTCTTACTAAATCTCCTTTTTTTTAAAAAAAATCATATTAAAAATTTAAAAGTCACCGAATTTATGGGGCATCTTTTGTATTATATAGAAAACTAAAATCTAAAGCGTGGTCGTAAACATAGGCACAACATACTATTATAATATTATACCTTATAAAAAAAATATTTCCTACCACCGATAACAAATAAACACAGCACATGCATATGAAAAACATATACATGAGGATGTATTGATTTGTTTGTGATAAAATTCAAACATTTGGCTTTTACAGCCACACCATTTCATTTCCAAAGTAACTTTTGGTTCCTTTCCCTTTCACATTGACTAGTATGAAGTGTTTAATTTAGGCACCCTTCAATTATTGTTTAAGACTGTTTTCCTTCTAAGCTGCTACTGTTCTAATTAATTGTCCCATCATTCTATATGACTTCACTTTCCTATGCAGCTTTTTTCTCCTCTTCAAGCAAAGTATTTCGCCATTTTTAATACACTTTTTATTTTATTAATTTTTAGAGATTAAGTAAAATTAAAATTATTATTTACAGAACAAATAAAAAAATTTAGACTTATTTTTCACTTCATTTAACTGTAACAGTTGTTATTCCACGAAGTAGTTGCTTCATTATTTCAAGGTTAGCTGGTTTGGTTACAATTTTTAATGCATGGTCCGATATTTACAGTTAATTAATCATTCTAGTTGTGCCTATTATATTCCATTCCAATTCAAAACAACATTCCATGTTGAAGAAACATATCTCACTTAGAATACAGAATCCTATGTATTATTTAATGATCAGATCATTAACTTACCAAAACAACAAAACTAGTAGCCATACCACTAGTTTTAGTTTGAAAATCTATATGGCTTTCTACATTGGAGAAGTATGACAGATACATAATTTTACAATTTTACAAGGGAGAAAGTAAAATAGACGGACTAAAAATAATATAGAAAAAATACAGTAAAGAGATAATACCAAAACATAGAAAGATTAATGCAACTTCTCGCACGAGTGTGTTTTAGCAGGGAAAAAAAAAGGACAAAAAAGCTCCCTTCACTTCACCCTCAAATTTCCACACCCATTTACTTACTTCACTGTCCCCATTGACTAAATAATTTCCACCTCCCCTTTCAACACCAAAGTACAAAAAATTAAGCGTGACAATTTTTAACCCAATAACATTATTTATGAGTAGATGATCGTGACACGATACGTACAAAGTCAATTTTTACAACATTTATATTACTAATAATAATATTTATTCACAATAGCACAACGACACTGCAATATAATACGACTAATACGTATTGTAACTATTACACAAAATTCACTCTTTGCTCTCATAGTCTCACTCACTATTCACTTATTTTTATAAGTACATCTTCCCTTCCCATCTTAAACAACCAAACAATGCCTAAGGTTGAGTTAGTTTTGTTGTGGTAGGACCATGCACATGCAAAAAGTTGTAAGAACATGTTCCAGTTCTTACACACAGTAGATAATATGGCTTATCTTATTCAATATATATATCACAAACAAATATGTACCGAATGATCGGTCTAGTACTAATGATAAAATATTTGTATTCTCGTATACCACTGTAAACCCTGACTTTTGGCTGAGGCATCGTCTCTTCACTCTAATTTTTTATAACAAAAAAAATATCACAAACAGGACGGATCTTACGGGATGGACTCTACTTATTTTAAATCGTACAAATTATATAAAATAAACATTATTTTATTAAATAAATTAAAAGCTAGAATTTATTTCGATGACAATAGATTATTGCCTTACTAAATCTCTTTTTCAAGAGAATTCATATTAAAAATCACCGACTTTATGGGGTATCTTTTGTATCAATATAGAAAACCGAAATCTAAAGTTCGGTCTTAAATAGAGGCACAACATATTATTATAATATTATAACTCACAAAAATATATTTCAGAATTTACCACCAATTACAAATAAACACACCATATGCATATAAATTAAGTTGGACTCAACTTCGTAAAATTCTATTTATGTATATGAGTTTGAATTCTGCTCCTACTTATTGGTGAGACTAAAATTTTCAGTGTCTACGTGGTGGTTACAAACTCGAAAGAAGGTTTTTTCTCTCTCTTGATGGTATTACGGTGTAAGATCATCCTATAAATTGACTTATTTCTATGCTCTGCCGGACATTTTAATATTTGAGTGGATCTCCCGCCAAATATTCACTCCCATACTAGGTTTTCTAAAATTTGAACAACAAATGAATATGAAAAACACATAGTAGTACATGAGGATGCATTGATTTGTTTGTCATAAAATTCAACGTTCAAACATGTGGCTTTTGTAAAAGCACATCATTCCATTTCCAAAGTAACCATTCCATTTCCAAAGTAACCATAAAAATGGAATGCTTTTGGTTCCTTTTCACATTGACTGGTAGGAATTGGGAAGTGTTGAATTTGGGCACCTTTATTATATCTTTATTATATCATTCTTTAAGACTGTTTTCCTTCTAAGTTACTATTCTAATTAATTGTCCCATCATTCTATATGACTTCACATCCCTATGTCTCCTCTTCAAGCAAAGTATTTTGTGATTTTAATATGATGATTTATTTATTAAATTTTTTTTTCTAAATTTGTTATTTAAAAGAATTAAAAATTCAGAGTTAATTTTTATTACATTTAATAATTGCAATTATTTGTTTCATTAAATCCTTTACTTATAAGAGCTTATAATAAAGTTTTAAGTTTTAGCAGTGTTTGCTTCATTATTTCAAGGTTAGATGATGGTTAATATTTTAATGCACGATCCTATATTTACACTTAATTAAATGATTATTCATTCTATTTCTGCCAAATATATATTCCATTCTCATTCGAAAAACATTCCATGAAGAAACATATCCCACTTAGATTACAGAATCCTAAGTATTAGTTAATGATCATTAGAGATGCTTATTGATTATTAACTTACCAAAACAGAAAAACTAGTAGCCATACCACTAGTTTTAGTTTGAAAATCTATATGGCTTTCTAGATTGGAGAAGTTTTTTAAAGGGAGAAAACAAAATAAACGGACTAAAAATAATAATAAAAATACAGTAAAAGAGATAATACCAAAACATAGAAAGATTAATGCAACTTATCGCACAAGTATGTTTTAGCGGGAAAAAAAAAAGGACAAAAAAGCTCCTTTCACTTCACCCTCAAATTTCCACACCCATTTACTTACCTAGCTGTCTCCATTGACTAAATAATTTCCACCTCCCCCTTTCAAGTTTCAACAACAAAGTACTAAAAATTAAGCGTGACAATTTTTAATAAAATAACATCATTTATGAGTAGACGATCATGATACGAAACTAACAAAATTAATTTTTGTAATATTTAGATTACTAATAATAATATTTAATCAAAATAGCACACCGGCGCCGCTATACAACACGACTAATACGTGTTGTGACTCTTCCCCAAAATTCACTACTTGGTCTCATAGTCTCACTCACTACTCACATCATACCCCACACAATACCCCTTTACCATACCCTACATCTTATTCCTTTTACTCTTCAACATCTTAATAAAAGCCAAAACCCATTCCCATTTTCCCACATTACTTCTGTCTATATTGTCTTCTCCATCAAACACACTAACAAAAATTGACATGCCACTCTTGTATTTTCTCTTCATCCTCTTCTTCGCACCAACACAATCACTTAACCAAGATGGCTTGTTCCTCCAAACCGCCAAAAGCTCCCTCTACGACCCTTACCATGTCCTCTCCTCTTGGAACGACAGAGACTCTACCCCCTGCGACAACTGGTACGGTATCACGTGCGATAATGCCACTCGTCACGTCACTTCCATTGACCTCTCTAACTCCTCTCTCTCCGGCCCTTTCCCGATCATGTTCTGCCATCTCTCCTCACTCACTTCCCTCTCTCTCTACAACAATTCTATAAACTCTTCTCTGCCGTCTGATCTTTCCAATTGTCAAAATCTCAGCCGTCTCAATTTAGAATCGAATTTATTCACTGGGATCGTTCCGGATTCTCTCGTTGAGATTCCCAACTTGATTGAACTCAACCTCGCCGGAAATAACTTCTCCGGCGAGATTCCGAAGAGGTTTGGCGAGTTCAAAAAACTTGAAATTTTAAACCTCGCAGGGAATTTATTCTCCGGGTCAATACCGAGTCATCTAGGGAATATTCCGAGTTTGAAACAACTGTTGCTCGCGTATAACCCGTTCACACCCAGTCCTATACCGAGTGAACTCGGGGACTTGACTCGGTTGGAGATTTTATGGTTAACGGGTTGTAATCTCGTTGGGGAGATTCCGTACGGGTTGTTTACCCGGTTGACACGGTTGACAAACCTTGATTTGTCGAATAACCGACTCAGTGAGTCAGTACCTAGTTCGATCGCTGAGTTAGTGAGTGTGGAACAAATTGAGCTTTATAACAACTCTTTATCGGGGCCGTTACCTCGTTTTGGGTTTAAAAACTTGAAAAAACTGAGACGCTTCGACGCTTCCATGAACCAGTTAACAGGGCCGATTCCGACCGAGCTGACTCAGTTGGAACTCGAGTCGTTGAATTTGTATGAAAACAGACTCGAAGGAGCATTGCCAGAGAGTATTGCAATGTCTAAGAACTTGTATGAGTTGAAATTGTTTAATAATAAACTGACTGGCGAGTTACCGAGTCAACTAGGTGTGAACTCGCCGTTGCAATGGCTTGATGTCTCCTACAATGCTTTTGATGGGAAAATTCCTAAGAATTTGTGCTCAAAAGGGTATTTGGAAGATTTGATTTTGATATACAATTCATTTTCTGGTGAAATTCCGGAAAGTTTAGGGGAATGTCAGAGTTTAGGGAGAGTGAGGCTGAGGAATAATAAACTTTCGGGAATTGTTCCTTATGCATTCTGGGGACTTCCGCGCGTGTATTTGTTTGAGGTTGTTAGTAATGTGTTGTCAGGAGAAGTCTCCCAGAAGGTATTAAATGCGAAAAACTTGTCCGTTTTGTTGATTTCAAGCAATAACTTTTCGGGTGTTATTCCTAGTGAGATTGGTTATTTAGAGAATTTGATCGAGTTTTCTGCTAGTGATAATACGTTTTATGGTCCAATTCCTGGTAGTTTTGTTAAGTTGAAGATGTTGAATAGGCTTGTGCTTAGTGGCAATCAATTGTCTGGGGGATTTCCAGAAGGAATTCGCGGTTGGAAGAGTTTGAATGAGCTTAATTTGGCTAATAATATGTTGTCTGGTAGTATTCCTGATGATATCGGCGATTTGCCTGTTCTTAATTATCTTGATCTTTCAGGGAATCGGTTTTTGGGCGAGATTCCATTTGAGTTGCAGAAATTGAAGCTGAACATGTTGAATTTGTCGAATAATATGCTCTCCGGAGACCTCCCGCCACTTTACGCCAAGGAGGTTTACAAGCAGAGTTTCTTGGGGAATCCAGGTTTGTGTGGTGACTTGAAGGGTCTTTGTCCTAGCTCAGGTGATTCTAAAAAGTTGGTTTATTTATGGATGCTTAGATCAATTTTCGTAGTTGCTGGTTTAGTTTTTGTTGTTGGGGTTTTTTGGTTTTACATCAAGTATAAGAGTTTCAAGAAAGGCAAGAAAGGGACTGCTCTATCAAAATGGCGGTCGTTTCATAAACTGGGTTTCAGAGAACTTGAAATCGGTAATTGTCTTAAGGAGGATAACGTGATTGGAAGTGGAGCATCTGGGAAAGTCTACAAGGTTATGCTTAGCAACGGTGAAACCGTGGCAGTGAAGAAACTGAATGGAGGGGTTAAGAAAGGCAACGCTATTGGCAATTCCGACAAGGATGAGTTTGAAGTGGAAGTTGAAACTCTAGGAAAGATTAGGCACAAAAACATTGTGAGATTATGGTGTTGTTGCAACTCTGGTGACTGCAAGCTTCTGGTTTATGAATACATGCCTAATGGGAGCTTGGGGGACTTCCTCCATGGTACCAAGGCTGGTCTGTTGGACTGGCAGAAGAGGTATAAGATTGCGTTGGATGCTGCGGAGGGTTTATCATATTTGCATCATGATTGTGTCCCTCCGATTGTTCATCGTGATGTGAAATCCAACAACATTTTGCTAGATGCAGAGTATGGTGCTAGAGTTGCAGATTTTGGTGTTGCAAAAATTGTCCATGGAGTTAACAAGGCGACAGAACCTATGTCTGTCATTGCTGGTTCCTACGGTTACATTGCACCAGGTATCAAATTCTATTCAACATTAAATTTATTTCTTGCTGCATCGTAGTATGATTCAACGACTGATACAAAACCGGCTCTCGAGGAATGTTGTTATTGATGTCATTTACAGTAAATGATTTAAGCTGTCTGTTGTTGTATTGTAATAATTGATTATATTGTTCGTCTTTAACTTGTTGCAGAATATGCATATACTTTAAGAGTGAACGAGAAAAGTGACATTTACAGTTTCGGAGTAGTCTTATTAGAGTTAGTGACAGGCAGACTTCCTATCGATCCTGAGTTCGGGGAGAAAGATCTGGTGAGATGGGCTCACACTTCAGTAGAGAAAGAGGGAAAGAATCACGTAACCGATCCCAGACTTGATTCCATTTACCAGGATGAGATCTGCAAAGTTCTAGAGGTTGCTCTCTGTTGCACTAGCTCACTTCCCATTAGCCGGCCGTCGATGAGAAGAGTTGTAAAAATGTTGCAAGAAGCCGGGGGAGGGAGCAATCCAAAAATCCTTACGAAGGACGGAAAGCTCTCTCCATATTACCAGGAAGAAGCCTCTGATCAAGGAAGTTCAGTCTAATAAATCCCTGCGGCGAACAGTAGGTAGGGAAGATGAATCATTAATGGCGCACCATGGTGTTTGATTTCGCAGGGCAAAGGAAATGATTGATGTAGAATCACTGCATCATGAGATAGATTTCAGTTCCTTTATCTTTGAAATTGCTTCGTGCATTAAACAAGAGATTAAGACCTGCAATGCGGTCGGTGCTATCCTTATTAGTTGGGTATCCGTAACATTATATCGATATGCAAGCACGTCACATATTATCTAGCTATTAGTTCTCATCTGCTATACACAATTGTACACAATCATCTTGATAATTAAGTACTTCTTTAACAAATTCTCTCATCTTCACCTACTTCGCGTTGAATTGCAGATTTAGAATTTTTTCAAGGTAGATTAAAATGCTCAAGTTAAAAATAGTACAGGAAAATAACGCAAGAGGAAGCGTTATTACAAAAACAATGTCCGGTAAAAGTAGCGAGACTATAGAAGTAGGATGGGTGGCTGTCCCTCACTCTCCTTTTGTTTGTCTTTGGTAATTGTATGGATCCTTTTGCTCCCATTTTGTTTCCGTCTTTGGTAATTGTATAGATACTCAACGGCCGGATTGTAATAGCAATATATAGTGTTTTAGGTTGTCACAACAGCATTGTCTGATAGAAGTAAGTGTATACATGGTTGTCCTTTATGGCCATGTATCAGAGAAATTGAATTGGTTGTTTCTGCATAGAAAATTAGCTCTCGAGGTGGCCATGCATTTATCAAGAAAATGACAAGATGGGTCCTCTAAAATTGACTCGAAGAGGAGCACATTTACACAAATGGACCCATCAAGAACACGAGCTCGGAGACTTTGACTGGATAAATGTTGAATATAGCTTTTGCCTCGGACAAAACAATTATCTATAACAAATTGTAGGTGTGGGTTGGTAGAATAAGTCCACTTGTTTTGAAAATGATTTGAGTCATATCTTATGAAGAGCAGCTTATGTCAGCTTTGATTTTTATCTGCATCTTTAGTATTAATTTAGTTTCATGGTGATGAATCTGTTTATAATACAGTTATTTTGGCGTCGTTTTGCTGTATTATGCATTCGGACTGGGGCTGTAAATGATCCAAGCTGAACGCGAGCGGTCGGTTTTTGGCTCTGTAAGAGCTCATTCGTAACTCGGTTCGTTAGTAAATGAGTTAAGTTTAAACAAAAATTTAGGCTCGCTCTATAAACGAGCCAAACTTGAACATTCAAAAGCTCGGCTAGGTAAAGTTCGCGAACAAACTCGTTTAAGTGTTCATGAACAAGCTCATTCAAATGTTTATAAACATGTTCTTTTAAGTGTTCATGAACATAATTGTTTAAGTGTTCGTAAATAGACTCGTTTATATCATAATGTATGTGTGACATAGTTAATAATTTATTTTTTAGCTTATAGTCTTATACATACATAGTTTGTAAAACATTATGCTAACTAATAAAATAGATACATGTTGTGTCTTATGTATAGCTAATAATTTATCTTATAATTTATAAAGTTATAGTCTTATACATAAGTCTACATAATATTTTTATTGTTCTAAATTATTTTAAATATTTCAAATAATAAAATAAATACATGTTTTATTTTATTTATAGTTAATTTATCTTGTAACTTGTAGAGTTATAATCTTATACAATCTATATATTATTTGAAATGTTTTAAATTATTTTTAAATCTTTTAAATTAAAAAATAGATACTTGTTGTATTTAATGTATAGTTAATAATTTATCTTATAACTTGTAGATTTATACTCTTATACATAAATTTATATACTCTTATACTCTTATACAAGCTCGTCAAAACTTGTGAACAATATTGTGTGTGAGCTCGTAATAAACTCATGAATATGCTCATTTGGAGACTCGTTTAAGATGTTCGTCTTAGGCTCGTAAATAGAGGTTCATTTTAGGCTCGTGAACAAACTCGTTATCTTGCTAGCTTTAAATGAGTCAAGCTTGAATATTCAAAAATTCGGTTATGATGGGTCGTCTGGCACGATGACAAACTTGAATTGAGAGCAGTATTATTGTTCATTTTCTTTTGATGGCAAACTTCAACTGAGAGCAGTAATACTATTCATGCTAGCATGGTGATGAGCAATATATGTATAGTATTCTTTGTTTGCTTTTACCAGTTTATTTATTTAACAGTTGTATTTTACATTTCTTTTATTTGAATGATAAGAATAGTTTTATAATTTCTCTTCAAACGCTAAGCCAATCAAAACAATGTTTTATAATTTAAGTGGTATATAATGAATCAGAAAAAATTTTGCAAATGAATTTTAAAACAAAATCGAATAACAACCTTGAGGATGTGATTTTATATATAGAGCTAATTATGTTGACCTTTGAGTTTATTTACATTATTACTTTTATTTATTTATGTATTTAATTTTTGTTTTACCTATGATTGTAAATTTGCATTAATCAGTGTCATTTTCTATCGATATTATTATTTGTGACATAAATATTAAAAAAATTGAATCCATATCATTTATGTGATGCAATAAACATGTACTTTCAAATCATGTTATCCTGTCAAAAATTGACAATTCTACAAATTTGGATAACTCTCACTTTAATAAAATGTGAGTGTTCTTGTAACGCCCCAAAATTTTAAAGTAATTAAATAATTAAATAAAATATGGGGAATATTTTTTGCGATTTATGTTGGGGAAATTAACCAAGTGGAAATAGACAAGAAATATTTAAAATTGAGGAATCGGGTTAGAATGGGATGGAGAACGGTTTTCCCAAACCGTTTCCCAAACCGTTCGACGCTACTGACTTGGTTAATATGGTAGAACGGCCTGAAAAACAAACTGTTCTCCAAACCGTTCGGGCCATTCTAGACGTTGAAAATGGGAACGTGTTTTTATTAAAAAGGAAAAAAAGGAGAGTTTCAAACTCCATAGGAAATTCTAAATTTAGAGGAAATAAAAATCGAAAGTTGATAAGTCAATCGGAAAAGAGAAATACGTAGGAAAAGGGGACCAATAGCCAAAAGGGCAAAATCGTAAAAAATCGAACCCTTATATATATATATATAAACTTGTTCCTATCTCTCTCTTCACACCTCAAACTCACGTCCGTCTCCTCCAAAACACCTCCCAAGGTTCTAAAACCCTAAACTAACATCTTTCCTCGTGGAATCTCGGTGTTTGGAAGTTCTAGGATCTGTCTATGCTC
>CANYCX011265691.1:0-20642 GCA_948193385.1 Breynia disticha f. nivosa
AATAAACCAATTTTTTTTGAATGTGTTTAATTGAAAATTAAATCTTATCTCCTTAATTGTAGCATTAATTAAGATAATTTTTTTGAATCCCTAAAATTAAGCCTTTTAAGAGTTAATCTATAACATAACTACTTAAATAAGATCAGCTTATTTAATTTAAAAATAATTGGAGGATAAAAAAAAGATGTCATAATTGTAAATTAAATTGAGTTGCCATTTTTATGATTACTTTATTAAATCTGCCATTTTAATAAAATATCTTTAAAAAGATGTTATTTTAGATAAACTCAAATTAAATATGTCATTTTAGTAGAAAGAGTTTGAAAAGATGCCCTTTTATATAATTATTACTGATATCAGAGCCATATAGCCTAAGCGACAATGGATAATGGGCCCAGTAATGAAAATCTGTAATTTGGTTATAAGTGGTGACCGGTCTAATAATGATAAACAAAGGGCCTAACCAGGTTACACTTGCAGGGAATGTTGGGAATGTGCCCAGATCTAATAATTAGAATAATATAAAATAGTTTATAATGATATGGACTGTAGGCCTTATACAAGCCAATTTATTTTGTATTAGAGGGTCTCACAATCTGTATTGTTCATAAACTCATACACCTGTGCACGGGCCCATGGACTTTCACATTTACTTGGACCCTTAAAAATTAGGATTAATTACATTGTGCATCACTTTTTCTTTTTATTTTACAAAAAATTTAATATTTTAAAGTTTTTACAGATAATACGTTTTTTCTTTTTTATTACACTCCATATGATTTTTTTTCTTACATTTCATACGGAGCATGTATTTTTTGTTGGTTTAACTATAATATAAACTTCATATAAACTTACGTAAACATTATATATGTATAAATAGTTTTATAAACAAATTTATATCTATTTTTATGTATTTAAGCTTAATACAAACTTCTACTTTAATAGATGTTGAATTCTTATGTTATTTTTTAATTTGTAAAGATTATTTTTTTACCAATTTTTTATAATTTAAATTGAATATTAACGTTACGTAGATATTATATCAACTTTTTAGAACCTAATAGTGAGTTATATTTGTAAACTAATAATAAAAGTAAAAAATATTTTATCAATTTAAATTTGTTATAAACTTCTAACTTGATATATGCTAATCTTTATGCGTTTTATTAATTTTGTAAAAATTAACTTCGATAAACTTTACATACCGCTTGCAACTATCTGGAAAACTAATTAGTATTGGAAAACTAATTAGTAATTTTTTGTTTGTTTTTGAGAAGTTAATTATATACATTGCTTAAAAAAAATTTAATAATTATATATTAAATCTTTTTATAAACTTTAAATATATAAATCAAGAGTAGATCTTAAATATTTAATCTTAAAACAGATAGTTAATTTAATATGACCTATCATTCATCAATATTTAATTGATTGTGTGAACAATTATTTTACAAAGACATGTAATTAAAAGTTATAATTAGCTTGTTATTTATAATAGATGTGTTGAATTAAAATTTTACAATTATCACTATGTAATTAAAAAGCATAACTAATGTACTTTTGTAATCAGCCCTAAAAATTAATATGATCCGTCAATTCCATATGATACGATGTGATTTTGTACAAATTTAAATAATATGTAAATGAGTTTGGGTTGTAAATAAATTGATGTGACAAAACTCAAATATAATATATTATAATTCGTTAAAATTTATTAATAAGTTAAAGAAAAAATATTTAAATTACTTTAATGTATAAATAAATATAAAACAAATATATGTGAAATTCTATTAAATTACTAAATTAAATTTATTTAGTGATAATTATAAATGTTCACAACACATCCACAAAATATTCACAAATTGATTTTTAAAACTCTTTTTTAATGTATTTAGAATATATTTTTCTATCAGTATATGTTTCTGTATAGTGACACCTCTACAAATGGCTTAAAAATAATCCAAGCATATAATTTTTAAGCAACACATCGATAAACTGTCTACACATAATTTTAAATTAACACATCGACAAGTAATCGACAAATAGGACATACGTTATATTATAATCTTCAATAAAAAAAATTATGATATTAAAAATCACCCCTAACTCTAGCGACTCTCGTTTGTATATATTTTATGTTTAATTTAATATATTTAGACCGTTCATCTATTTTAATCAATGATTTAGATCTATTTTTTTAATTTTTTTATTTTCTATTTAAAATTTTGAACTTTATAACATTCTCATTCTCTCTCTGATAAAAAAAAAATTCTCTGAGTTACACCTGCATTGCTTTATCGATAATTCTAGACAAGAGAAAAATCACAATTTAGTCATTATCAAAACCACTCGATTCTCTTAAGCTTATTAGTTGTTTTAACGTTTTATTTGGTATAAAATAACTTAAAAGTGGAGAAATAAGTATTAGAAAAATAAGTTACTTTTCATGATTTGTTTTGTATTTTTGCATTGACTTCCTTATTGATTAGGGAAGAAACTTCTCTTAAATAAGGGGAAAAAATAACAAGAAAAGGTAGTTTTTTTTTTCTAGTCGAGAGAAGTTGTTTCTTATAGGGATGTGTTTGTTAAAATGGTCTAGATAAGATAGAGATGAGATGTTTTTTAGATCAAAATAGGGAATAATAAAGATAATGTTGGAATGTATTCCGAAAATTTTTCATACTGTTTTTATTAAAATGCTTTGATATAGAAATATTAAACCTTATTCTTCAATATATTTGTTAAACATTTGATATAAAAAAATGATAAATTTACATAATTATCCCTTCTTTTAAAATTATGAATTCTTTATTTATTTGACATAATAACAACCGTGCCAAAACAAATTTTACTATAAACAAAAAAATTCTTAACCAAAATTACAGTTCAGTTATGATTAAGAGCAAAGAAATTGATGATAGATATCATCCTGAATGGTAAATAAGAAACCAACTTTTGTATGTGGTTGCACCTCTATATTTTTTTGTTCTGAACCACGAGATATCTTGGGTATCCCAAGCTAATTCTCTTTCGAGCCGGGCAGGACCACAAGGGCGGCAAAACTCTCTCAACCAAGTTTTAACGCAGCAGCATACCCAGGACTCGAACTCGATAACTCTGGTTAATCTAGAACAACCCCACCCCAGTTAATCTACGCGTTTGGTGGTTGTTTGCACTCTTTAATCTCTATATTATACGAATTCTGCGAGTAAAACAAATCTGTACTTTACACCTCTCTATATATATGTGTTTTAGCACTTATTAATTTAGCATAGAAAGAGGAATGTAAAAAGGGGCCAAATGGCCTCCATGCAATTCGAACGAGAAAAATATGAGTTTAGGGAAAGTAAACAATCTGGACCAAATTTTGCTTCCATTGCCTTTTGTGAGTTTTTTTTTTCCTTCTAGTTTTTAACTTTTTTTTAACAAACATGAAGCTGTAATTTTAGAAAAATTGGAAAAACACTTATTTCGTCTCATTCTAACACCATCAGATTTTAACAAACCGCTCCTAGGTAAGTAAATTTCTGGAATTGTTAAAAGTCTACCAAACATAGTTAATAAACACGTTTTGCAAAGAATCAAGATCGGGAATTCATTCAAAATAACACCTTGTGTTTGTTATTTGAATGATTTTATAAGGTTTTGGTTTTTAGTTTTTGATCAAAAACAAAAAAAAAAGCATTGGAGAAAATTGCTGACTCGTATAGTATAGAGTAGATATTTTTTCTATTAAGAAAAATATTATATCAAAAATAAGAGTTTGGTTAAAATATTTTACATATAAGAGAAAAAAACCAAATGTTCAGCAAATATATTTTTATTTAATATTTTTAATAACAAACATAAAAATAAATATATTTGCACGTTTTTTTTCTGAAACAACAAGGCACTGGAGATAAATAGTGGGGGAAGTGTAATGTGGATGCAATGGAGCCACGAAGAGAGAGAAAGATGTGTTCCAGAGGAGGTTTTTCGATATGAAATAAATAAGCAGTGCTGTCAAACTGCTGGTTTTCATTAATTGCAGATGCGACAATTTATTCCTCCGTCCTGCATTATCTCTTCTTTCTCACCATCTTTATGAAGGATATTATTGCATTTTACTTGTGCCCATAAAATATTGATATCGTCAATTCGACACGATACAATATGACATAAATTTATACAGATTTAATTAAGATGTAAAATTTAGGTTGTAAATAAATTGATGTGTTTATAATCTGTTAAAAGTTTGGTTAAACGGATAAATTTAACACGAGTTGAACATAACTTATTATAATTTGAAATATTTTAATATATAAATTGAAAAATATAGAATAAATGTATACAAATTTTTATTAAATAACTAAACTAGATTTATTTAGTGGGAATTATAAATAAGACATAATTTAAAATTTTTGTTCTTTAATCTAATTTTCTATATTGTACTCATGTTTATTAAAAATATGAATAATAGTGTTTATTTTAATGTGAAATAAAAAGTAAAAAATAATTTTTTATTCACATATAAACAAATGGAAGTTTAATTTAAGAAAATGACCTCATGAAATCTTTCAAAATTTTAATCGACTTTAAAAAAATTCAACACAACAACTCTTCCAATATGAAATTAAATGAGTTAAATTTGGATAGGGTGTAAATGTGTTTTGAGTCATAAATAGGTTAACCGTTTATGACCACAAATTTGACCTATTAAATCTAATCGTCATATCTAATTTTACTTATTTTAATGGCATGTTTTGTTATAAAAATTGTGATTTAATTATTAATTAATTAATATAAAATAATTAAATTGCAATACTTATGTTCAATTTTTAAATTAAAATATCAAAAAGGAAAGTTAACAATATTAGAAAAAATTGAATTAACTGAGACAAAAAATGGTGACACAAACAACTCCAAAATTTTGAAAGCATTTCCCACACAAAAGAAAGGTCCAAAAATATACGGCACAAGAAAACACCAGAAAGTAGCAATTTACAAACTGCATACATTACAATCCTCCACTCCCTAAACACAAATTGTAACACAAACAACTCCAAAATTTTGAAAGCAATTTGACGCAGCAATATTTAAATGTGAACGAAAATAAACGAGTTTAAAACAGTATAAGAAAAAATACGGAGCGACAAGATTAAAGAAAAAATTGACTCAAGTAATAAACACGACAAGAGGAGCGACCGACTTCCTCGTCTCTTTATTTCCGTTCCTGCTTTGAAGCGTAGTCGCAATAAGGAACTTAATCATGTATTTCGTAAAAGAATTTCTGAAAAGATTTAATGCGGGCTGCCTCCAAGCATATGAGTAATGAGAAACCTCCATCTTCAGCTGGACTTGGCAGAATGTGGCCTTTACCCTCAGCAGGATTTGATGCTCTGATGTTCAAAGGTCTTCCCCATCCAAAATCTGCATCTTTAAATGGCATTTTTGTCCAACTAACTATCTTAAGATTAGGGCTATTCATAGCTTGAGGTCCTTGCATTACAGTTGTGAGATCATCAACAAGTTCCAAATAATCAATGGCTGATCTCAAGTACTCATCATCTCTCCTCTTTATTTCTTTGCTTATTCTACCTACTGTTTGACCTAATGTTTCTGACACAATTTCGCCACATAATGCAACTGGTGTAGCAAAAAATATCGCATTTCCGAAATACCCTGGTGGAATTGGAGGATTCAATCGTGAGCGTCCATCAATGGAGATATATAATTTCGTTTCTTGGTCTTCAGGGAGATCTCTAGCTTTGCACACACATTTCCAAATATGGGCAGTGAGAATCTCATAAGTGGTGTACTTAGCTTGGTTTTGATTGTTATTTGCCTTGGATTTCAAGGTAGTGAGTTGGTCAGTTGTGATATTAAAAGCTTCCAAGGAGTTGGTTTTGGATTGGTGAATGATTTTGGTTTTTAGAGTTGGAGGTGGAGCATATTCAATGTGATTGAAGGTTGGATTTGGTGGGTCTCTGCCACGCAAAATGGTTCGATCTAGAAACGGTGGAACGGCAATGGAAAGTCCTCGAGCTACGTCGGACCAAGTGTTGATAAAATGAAGTGCAGCAGCTCCATCTGCCAAGACATGATGGAGTCCCAATCCAAGACAAACTCCCCCGCATTTGAATCTTGTTACCTGTAAATCACATTATGACAATAACTCCATAAGAATGAAAAAAGCAAATTCAACTCGTATCAAAGAGTCGAATTTAGTTTTGAGTTTGACTATGTATATGTGAAGCAATCAACGGCCAAAATTATCGCAACAAAATCGGCCTCCAACTTGTCATTCACATTGGAAAAATACCTGAGCAACAAAAAGAGGGTAAGAAGATATTGGACTCGAAGGATCAACATAAGGGACAAGTTGCTTAATCTTATCGGAAGGAACGAAGTCACCAAGTTCATCCATGGAAGAATCTGTTTCGGCCTCTCTAAACAAAACACCTTCTCCATTACACTGAATCTCAAGCCTTCCATTCTCGTCCCGTCCGAATCTTCCAGCTACCGGATAAAATGCGACGAGGATTTGGCTTAGAGCTTCTTTAAGAACTTTGGAGTCGAAAAAATTGGAGGAACCATCAGGTTTGTAAAGATAAACTGAAGGAAGTAAATGTCCTCTTTGTTGAAACAAGTCCAAATTGGAGAGCCAAAGAGTCTCATGAGGAGTTTCTTGTTTTGGACAAATAATGGTAGTCTCCTTCAAACTGATATTCATGGTTTCTTTGTGGTTAATATACGTACACATGGCTCTGCTGATCCTCTTGTATATATAGACATACCCGACTTCCATTATTTTAGGGGCATAAGTCGGTTCTTTTAAGTGTAAATTGCTATTTGTGCCTTTTTTGACTCAATGGACAATTAGGTGTTTAATAATTTATAATTAAGTGTTTGATTAAAAATTTAAAAATTTAATAATTTAAATATATTTGATAATAAATAGAAGATATTATTTAAGTTAAAAATCATTTATTTCTTTAAATAATATATTTTAATTTAAATTTTTAATAATTAATATATTATTGTGTGTCATATTTTTTAATTTAAATTAAAAGATTATTTCAATAAGAATTTTTTATTTTTATTTTTTATCAATTATTTTATAAAGAATTGAAACATTTAGTGCTTATTTTGGATATTAATTATAAAAAAAGTTTTATAAGTAAATTCAATATTTTTACTTTTCAGTACTTCAAATTTAGTACTTATTTTTTCATTACTTAATTTTTACTTTTATAAAAAGATCTTTAATATTTCAAATTGTGAACATGCAAATCAAACTAAATTCAAAATACATAAAAATCAAAACTAAAAATAAAACACAAACCGAAAACTAGAGTCGAGAATTTTTTGGTTGAGTTTTATTAGGTAACAATAAGAGTTTTATTATCATGTCGTAACATACTTATTTTTATATAATATGAAGTTGTTTATATTTATATAACAAGAAAAGATAAAAATTAAAAAAATTAGTGGTTATGTAATAAAACTTAAAAGTTATAGAAATTAAATCTATTATTACCCTAACAACAAAATTCTTGTTGTCGTTAAAAAATAACCAAGTAAATAATATAAACACAAATTTAATTTATTTAATATGTAATAAATAACACAATTATTACAATATGAGTGCAATAAATGCGAAAACTGCAATCTGACTAAATGAGTTATTGCATGGAGGTAAAGTCCGATGCATGAAAGAGAAATGTCCAAGAAGACTTTCACAACCCTTGTTGGGAAGTATCCTACATTGAATAAATAGAATATAAGTAAGTGATTTATAATAATATGGACTGTAGTCTTATACAAGCCAATTGATTTTGTATTAGAGGACTTTGTATTAGAGGACTCATAACCTGTATCATTCATAAGTACACACATGTGTCTACGAGCCCATGGACTTTAACAACCCTTTTCTCCACCGTCTATTGATTTGTTCTTTTGTACGTATGTCGAGTGGCTTTGAAATGTTTTCAAAACATCTTCCATCCTCATTTATCTTATAATAGATGTTATTTAGATTTTAAATATAAATAATAAATAAAATTTATGTTAGAATATTATAAGAGTAAAAAATACATTTTAATAATATAATTTTGATTATTAATAAAATATTAAAAATATATTTAATAATTATTATGGTCATAATTTTTGAAAATTTAATAGTGTATAATCATGAAAGACAGCTTTTGTTTATTTGCTTTAAAAACAACAAAACATAATATTAGATCTTCGTGTTCCATCGATTGTCCTTGAATTTGGGGTAGCAGATTAAGGCTGCAATGGAGCCACGACTACACGCTTATCTGCTAAAGAATTAAATATGAAAAAAACACGCAACTACTGGTGTTAACTGATGGGGATTATGAAAACACCAAATGAACTCTTCAGCCTCACCTGATAAGTACAGTATCATGAATTTCACATTATTTAGATTGTGTCATGAATTGCATATTGGTTAAGTTGTGTTGCTATGTTTAATATATAATTAGTGATAAATCTCTTCTTACAAGGTGCATTTTAGGTGTGAGTTATACCTAAATTAATATGGTATCAGAGCCACCCTAGTCCAATAATTTGGGGCAGTGTCCGGCCTTAAGTTGTTCAAAGGTCATTTGATTGTTCTGATCAGCTCGGTTCGACTGAGAGGAGTGTGTCATGAATCTCACATTGGTTAAATTATGTTGCTATCTTTAATATATAATGAGTGGCAAAATTCCTTCCATAAAGTGTTTTGAGAGTGAGTTAGGTCCAGTTTAATATACAGAAATTGAACTTTACGTAAAGTTGATAATATTATCTTATTTATAACAATAGAGGTTGTAAAACTATCGATATAAACCAACTAACTTATATAAATTTATAATTAAATTATTATCAAGTATTTAATATTTTTATATTTTTTCAATGTAAAATATGTGAGAATATGTTTTATATCAAATAAGTAAAAGATGATTAATTGATTTATAATTACGTGAGCTATGAATCTTGTACAAACCAATTAATTTTATTTAAAATAGTTCGTATCATGTATCGTTGATAAGCTCATAAACGTAAACGATAAGCTCATACAAGACTTTAACAATACATTATTAGATGTATTTGCACGGTTTGTTTTCTTTGTTTTTTGTTTCGTTTCTTTTTCTCTTCTCTTTCATTCGTCAAACTCGACTCATCTATCGTCTCATGTATTTCTCTCGTTTCTCTACGTTTTCTTCGCTCTCTCATATCATAATTTAAATCTCTCGCACACTCACTTCTCTCTCATCTCCACAGTTTCTCTTCTTCTCTTCCTTTGGTTCATGATCTTCCGCCTACAAGAGTGGTTTTGTCTCATTATCTCAGTCTTTCTCTCTCTCCTCTCGGTTTCATCCCTCTTTAGTTCCGCTTCTCGGCTTCTCATTAATGGGGTCCTCTATATTGAAAAGATGAAAGGGAACAACGTGGTTGAGGACGATGAGTAGGTCTGAGCATTAGTTTTGAGTAGATTTATGTTGAGAAACAGTGAGTAGGATGAGTATGAAAGCTTTCAATTCAATGCACCTACTGTCTTTGGTCTTTAGACCACTTTTTGTGTTCTCATTGTGGACAAGTAGTCATGTTACAGAAATTCATAAAAAGTTACATTCTTTAATAAAAAATTACAGAATTTTATTAAGTAAAATTACAGAATTTTATTAACGAGTTACTTAATAATTTAATTATATTACATAAATTTATAAAAATTTACAGAATTTTTATTTTCATAAACGATAACGTCGTGACCCTCATTAGAGAAGTGACCACTGTCTTTAGTTGACTATCACCGCTGATAGTCATTTCACGACAAAATTAGAAATTTTCTAAATATATTGTAAAAAAATACACAATAAAAAAAATATCACAATAAGAGAATTAATTGGTAAATTATTAGATAAGGAGTCATAAAATATTCCTTATTGAAGACATTATATAATATTTTATAATTTTTTTTATAAAATTATTTAACTCTTTTTTGTTATTTAATTAAAATTTAATTTTTTATTATGAAATTTTTCATCTTTAAAATTATGTAATTTTATACATATTATATAATAAATGTATACAATAATAGAAGGTGATAATCCCACGCCCAAAAAGTCACCAAAATAATCACTCCATTTTTTGGTTTTCATCTCTTTAAGTCAGGGAGTACACTTGTACGAGTGACCTACTTTGTCTATTAGTGTATGCCTGGATTTTTCCACAATAATTGGATGCTCTCTCTCTACAAATTAAACAACAAAAAAAGGAATATATCGACATTATTTTTTAAAAATAAATCGTTAAAATAAAATCAAATGTATTGATAGATTGACTACAAGCTCCATTATTTTTTTATAAAGTAGGTTACAAAAATTTTGAAATGAAAGGAATTGTAATTCATTTTGCAATTTATATAAATAAACAAATAGTCTAAATAATTTAACGTTAATACCTATATATCGACCACATTAAATTTTGCATAGTAACCGCACAGTCCTACAAAATTCTTAAAAGGTAAATTTATTAGTATAAGTTAGTTTTATTAATATCCTTTAATATTTGTTAATCAGTCAAAACACATGTCAATATTTTGGCCCAAAATATTAGTTTATTATTTAAAAAATTACTACATATAATAGTCACTAATAATTTAACAATACATGTTTGATCTCTAATAAAGTATTTTAACAAAAAAAAATTATAATATTTGTTAGATCAACACTGTCTATAAAAATAACTAATATTTCATTATCTTAAATAAAAATTAGGGAACATTAGATATAAACAACATAAATTTAATTATAAAAAAAGTAAAAATATTCTAAAATAGATTGGTGCTAAATTTTAAATTTTTGTGTAACAACAAAGCATTGTTTTTAATGAATTGAATCAAATTAATAAAAGAAGAAATCAATATTTTTTAGTATACTTAAAAATACAATAATAAATAATTCAAATAACTAGAATAAACAATAAAAAATAGGATTTTAACGTGATATTAAATGATGAATGTGAGTTTAATCACTAATTTTATTGAGTGCTGCTAGAAAATTAAAACTGGAAAAGAGACAGATAGATTGACATTATATGAAGCATCACTCAAAAGGAAAGATAGCTCATTCGTTGATGAAAGCTCAAAAAGAACTATGGTTAGTAAATTTTTTATTCTTTGAAATATATATTGATTATATTATTTTTCATTTTAAATATTATTACTAATTCGTTATATTTTTTAATTTGACTTTCATTAGAAGTTAATTGAAAATTTAAAATCACAACGTTGTGTCAACACATATGAGGAGGACATAGGACAAATTAATGAACAATTTTTCAAGAAGTGATGGGAAAAAAGAACACGATGGGAGGGTTCATGCTGTTGGACTAGGTCCTACACCGCGTTCTTTTTTGAACGCAGATCTCATGACCACGAAGCATGTCAAGTAATACAGTGAATAATAAAGAAGTTCAATAATTGAAGTTGAAATGCTAAAAAATAGAAGCAACATTGGTAGCATTGAAATCTTTTTTGGCAGCGAATTTCCTAAGACAAGGTTTGCCTATTGAACAACATGATGCATTGGTAAACTGTATACCTTATGTTATTTTATATTATTTTTAATTTTACATTTTTTCATTATTTTTACTATTACATTTTTGTAGGATCATGAAGGGTGATGAAACGTAACCCTCAAATGACTTTTTCGCAATGCAACGTCTTTTATGGATTATGTTATTGTTTACATTATTTTGACATTTTCATTTTATATCAACTTTACTAATACAACAGAATAGATTCTTACAATGTTGTTAATTCA
This sequence comes from Breynia disticha f. nivosa, assembly GCA_948193385.1. Taxonomy (NCBI): domain Eukaryota; kingdom Viridiplantae; phylum Streptophyta; class Magnoliopsida; order Malpighiales; family Phyllanthaceae; genus Breynia; species Breynia disticha. Next base: position 11,817 of record CANYCX011265691.1, read on the forward strand.
ATTAACAAACTTCATTTTTTTTATTCCTCATTAATTTCAAATTCATATATAGAATTTAAATGAAATATTAATATTATAATGAATTTTGTTAAACAATAATATTTGAGCATTAAATTTGATTTTTATTTAAAAAAGTTGGGGCGGTTTATTCGCCCTAATTTAAATTTAGGGATGGTTAAAACCAGCACTAATTGTAAATTAGGGACAGCTGAAACCTCCCCAAAAGAAAATCTAAAGACGGTATAAACTGCCTCTACAGCTTTGTAGTCATTCAAATAACATTGTGTGTAGGGGCAGTTTATCCGCCCCACGATAGCTATTTCGACGGCTCAAACCGCCCAAAAAACAGCCCCAACACGACAAAACCTACTCCAGCGCACTCAAAAACCTCCCTATGCTTGTCAGGACGTTTTTATATTCGCTGCTAATATTTGCAATGACAGTTTTAACAATCCCTAATTACGTTACAAACCGCCCCGTAGGCCCTTTTTTGTAGTGAGTGTAAAGTAACATAATAATTTGATAGAATTCAATGATCTTTTAATTTATTTTAAAAACTTACTTGTAGAAAATTTCATAATAACTGTGATGAAATAAAATGAACATTTTTTTTACTCTATGTGTAATTGATTATTCATTTTGATAGTTTATTTGTAAAATATTTTTTTTCAGTAATTTTAGTAAACTAAAAAAACATTTTAGTGATTTTGTGTGTATTCAACTTTCGTCTCGAGGCTTCTTAAACGTTATCTGAGCTATCCGACCGGGGGACTTTTACTATGAATCTCATAAAGAGGAGACTCATTGAGGCAACGCATATTGATCGTTCGATGTAGTAAAAATAAATCTGAGTCATTGATTTATTCAGTAAAAACAGTTTTCATTTCACGTAAACTGTACAATTTCAATAATATGAAGATCGACCTCATATTAAAATTTATCATCCGACAGGATGGTACTTGTATTTATTCTGTGGCAACAGGCAACTGGCAAATTAGGGATGGCTCTATCCGCTCAACGTTTACATCGAATAAATTCTCATAATAGAAAGAATTTATTGCTAGAAAAAAAAATAGAGAACATAGACCAGCTAGCACTGCCCCTCATAAATGAAAATAAAGTATATAAAATTATGAGACAAAGTAAGAATTTTTTCAGGTGAGAATAAACTTAGAAAATATAAAAACACAATAAATTAAAATTTTAAATTTATTAGTTAAATATTTATTATTATAATAAAAATTTTATTTTATTTTTACCGTTCTCGTAAAATTCGATTCTCGCTCAAGAAATAATCGAAAAAAGTTTTCTGCAACCACAAGAAGGTGGCAGCAGCCTCTGGAAGTGGTAATAAATCTGAAATAATGAGGGGTGAGCTGGTAGGTACACAAAAATGAAGGAAGGGGTGAGTGAGTTGGGTGGTAGTTAGTAGTTACACATACAAATGAATAAATTTACCCTTGTATGTAGGTTCAGCAGTAAAGAAAATTAATTAGTACTTTGAGAGTGCGAGGTTTGATCTCTGACTCCGTAGCAGCACTAAAGACTGCATACAAGCTTAAATTTGTTGATTCACTAGACTTCACACTATATTTTCTTAGCTTATGGACTGGTCTAGTCCCTTGCCTCCCAATGCATACATTTCTAGCTAAAAGATAAAATGATGTAAGAATAATAATTTCAGCCTTATCTCAATTTTGACTACAAGAATTTGGTTCTGGGAATGAAAATGGGATGGGTGAGAATCAGATTATAATTTTCTCATCTTTGTTATTTTTTTTCTCTGTTTATATCAAATTATAAAATTAATATCTTATTTTTATCTTGTTAAAAAATATAAAATCTGTTATAGTCTTTTAAAGATATATTTTTTATTTAGAAAATACATATTTATTTTATAATTATTATAATTTAAAATATACAAGTCATAATATGATTAATATTTAATTTTAAAATAAATTATAAATATTTAGATTATATTTTTATGATAAAAAAAAAAAAATATAAGATATTATATATATATATATATATATATATATATATATATATATATAGGGTCGGGTTTGGGATAAAAAATGAGGCGAGTGTAGTAAATATCAAACTCGTCTCATCTACTTCATTGTCAATTTTAAGTTGCTCTGTGTCTTGTCTCGTTCTCGTCAAACATTGAAAAATTTGTCCCGTTCAAGTTGGATCGGGTCTCTATGGGGATAAATTTTTTTATCATTCTTAGTTTTGAGAGTAAATTCAATCTTATAATTTTTTATTCCTAACATTTAAAAAAATTAATCACATTTTTAATTATTTAGAAAATCAAATATGGGGAGCCAAAAATCTTTAATACATTCAAAGAGTCTACTTGACCAAGTAGGTATGAGCCAAAAAATGGTTGTAATCGCGTCAATAAAATTCAGTAGAACAAAAATTATAGTTGATAATTTTTGACACGATAATAATATTTGTGAATATATATTTATGACATAAAATAAGCATTATAAATTCAGTTTTTATAATATTGATATCACAAATAATAATATTTAATAAAAAATAATACTATACAATCATGATACGATTAACATAAATTTAAAAGTATCATTAAAAATTCTTATACTGAAACGCACCTCAAAAATAAAAAAGAAAAAGAAGAAAAAATGCATTTGAAGTGTTGGAAAGAAAAGAAAATGTTAGCCAAATTACTCTTAATGTTACATGAAAAATGAAAGATATTCTTTCTAAAATTGTGCTAACTTGTATAATTAGAGCATTTCCAATCACATTCTTTTAAATTCTCTTTAAAATATTATTTTTTATTACTCTCTAAAATTATAAATAAATCAAACAACACTCTTTTTATCACTCTTTTTATAATTCTTTTTAATATTTTATTCATAAAATTAATAATTATTACTCACTATGAATAATTGAATACATCACCCTTCATACTATTATCTAAAATTATTATAAAATAAATTAAGAGAGTTATTTTTTATTCTCTAAAATAAAAAAAAAAGAACCATTCATTTTTTTTTAAATTAAAAGAGTTGGTTTAGTTAAGAGATTCTGTCAGAGATAATTTTTTTCATCAACTCTCTTAAATAAGATAAGAGAACCACTAAGAGCAGTTTTTTAATCTGACCTTCTTCAGTCATTTCTAAATTTTCTGGTTCCTACTAAAATTCCCATACTTGTAATAAGAGGAATATTGTCTTTAATGAAATGGAAATTCAGTTGTCATCTGCAAACAATAGGTCTATTAGGAACACTCTTGAAATCTAGTTTTTCTTATTGCATAATTTTTGGATAATAAAATATATTATTGGATTCTTTTGATGTTTAAAAATAATTAAAATTGATGAGGCATTCCAAGCCAACAGTGTTGGACGACAGGGAAAGAAGCCAAACGATCAGGTCATTGGGGCCAGTTGCAGCTACAGTAACATACGACAGAAAGAAGTTATGAACGACAGCGTCAAATGGAAGCCTGTTTAATTTAGAAGCCAACACGACTGGAAGTTTGTGTGAACTAGAATCCTTATTATTATAGTATTTTAATATTCTTAGAATTAAGTTCCATAGAACTTTACTTACAAGTTCATCTCTTAAAATTTAATTGTGTTTAAAACTTCTATTAGAATGCTATAAAAAGGCATCAGTACCATCAATAAATCATCGAATATTTTTCTGAAATTTCTGTGTTTATATCTCAATTATTTCTCAATTGTGTTTGTCTTAAATGCGCTTGTATTCTCGTATCTCGTTGCTTCAAAAATATATTAAAAAACTTTGTTATGTACTATAAGTGCTAATTTGGTGAGTACGTGCTATAATGACAATATAAGTGATTCCTTCAATTTACAAGCGCCAAATATATGTGCTAATTTTAGATCTAGCTTTAGTTTTATTAATTTTCTCTCCTATTTTTCATGACAATTTGACGAGATGATTTTTTGTTATGTACATGTACTTACCAATTAAATATATTATTTGGTTACAACTTGCTATAATGAGGTTAAACAGGTCAATTTTGAGTAATCTTTATAATGAAAGCCCTCGTGTATAGTAAGAAACCCTTATAAATAATGCTATAAAAATCGGACCGAACTAAACGGTCGGACTGGTGAACCGGTCCCTGGTCCGGTTCCGGTTCACCATTCAAACCGGTCTGCAAACCGGTATAAAACTGATAAAAACCGGCGAACCAGATCGGTTTTAAATATTGAAAAAAATTTAATAATTTAAAAATTAAATAATTTTGTATATTTATATATACTTATTTATTTATTTATTTATATTATTTTTAAATTACCGGTTCGACCCATAAACCACCAGTTTAACAATGAACTAACCACCCAATCTCTTTTTCAGTTCAATCACCAATTCGGTTATGATAACACTACTTCTAAGTTCTTTACCAAGGACAAACTAAGAAAATTTTTTTAGGGAGGCACTAACAGCGACACCGATTGAGCACAAAAGATAACATGCAATTCAAAGTGAAATTCAGATTGACATATTTTCAAGATTTGAAATATTCAAATGATTGTAATTGACTAAGAGAGATTAAAATACCACACAACAGAAGCTTGGATCAAATTTCTTTATCCAACACATTTATGAATCAAATTTGGACAAATGCATTTAACCTTAACAGTTTTCTATTTTCACAGGATTCATGAATTCACTATCAAGCAACTTATCTAAATAATCAGAAATTAAATCCAACACATCCCAACGCTTTATCACAAAACCTAGAAACACACAACCTTTGCATGCATTTTCATTACAAGATTCTGTGGATTTAGCGACCAACAATTAACAACAAAAAAATTAGTTGCGAATTATTGCCATTTTGCGACCAAGTGGTCGCTAAATACAAAAAATATTTAGCATCCACGTTGTCGTTGAATTTAGCGACCACGTGCTCGCAAAGTTGGTGCCAAACTGAACAGTAGGGCGAAAAAATCTGATGGGATAATTAGCGACCATGTGGACGCTAAATTTAGCGACCACGTGGACGCCAAATTTAGCCACCACGTGGACGCCAAATATAAAAAAGATTTAGTAACTACGTGGTCACTAAATACCCCCACCATAAACCGTGGGCGAGAAATTTTGGTAGGTAAATTTAGCTACCACGTGGCAGCTAAATGTATGTTCATTTAGTGACCGTGTGGTTACTAAATGTACATGTGCATTTATGCATTTAGCGACTGCGTTGTCGCTAAATGCATGTATTTAGCGATACAATGTCGCTAATGACCAAAATATGGGCGGAAATTCGAACGTCAGCATGTGCCAAAAGTCATGTTATTAGCGACCGCGTGGTCGCTAAATGCATTTATTTAACCACCATGTGGTCACCAATGACCAAAATATGGGCGAAAATTCGAACGCCAATGGGCACCAAAAGTCATGTCATTAGTGACCACGTGACTGGTAAATGCATATATTTAGTAACCACATGGTCGCTAAATCCCTCCAGTTTAAATTCAACATACTCGTCCCTCTTCATTTTCAATCAAATCCACTTAGCACAATCGGCTTCCCTCTCATTTCCTCTCAATTTTCAACTCTCCATTCTTTATCAAGAAAGATTACTATTTATTGTTATTATTTTTAAATTTTAATGTTGTTATTATTTATTATTATTATTAATTGATATTGTTGTTAATATTTGATGTTGTTGCTGAATTGTTATTGTTGTTGTTTATTAATTGTTAGTAATTGTTGTTGTTGTTATTATTGTTGTGTTATTGAAAGTATGGCTGTAATTCTCACACACTTTATTGAATCTTTATGGGTATATATATACATGTATACAGTAAGCTATGAAAAGGAAATAGAATTGTAGTTACAGTAGAATTATGGTGCTGGTAGAATTGTGGTATCGGTGGACATCTGATGGCTGGGAGAGGTTTCCTTAACAGTTATTACTTATTGTAGTATTTTGTTTTAGAAAAATTATATTATTAGTTGTATTTTTCATAAATAAACAATTTCAATTAATAAAAACTAATTATTTTTTTATATTTACCACGTTATTGTATTATTTTAATATATTTCATTTATAATTTATTATTACTATAAATATTGATTAATGAAAAAAACAAAATTACCGTCCACATGGACGAAAAATACATTAGCATCCACGTCATTGCAACATTTATTAGCGTACACGTAGACGTTAATGTACGATTTCACGACCAAATTTTGCGGCTAAGTTTTGGTCGTTAATTGTTTATAGTGACCCGATTTTAGTGTTTAACTACCAAACTTTTGGCTGCTAAATGCACAAAATTTTGCAGTATTCGATCACACGTTTCCTCTTTCTCTTCCTCCAAACTTTATTCCTTTTCGAATTTTTCATGTTACTAGACAATCTAAACCCAAACAAAAAAAAGTGGCAGTGTTTAAATCGGCGTTGTTTAGTTCATCCACTTTCCGGTTGCGCATCGTCATCCACTTCCCACTCCCTCCCCGTCTCCAGTGTAGTTATCATACACCATCATTACCCACTTTTGGAGCCCAAGGCTTAGGTGATGGTGCCCTCACTACTTAACCATGGCTGTGGGAGCATCAGCCCTGATTGAATTAATGGACCCCTATAACAGGGGGTCTTCACCGGAATTGGTGAGAGCATGAGCCCCTATTGACCTCAGCTTGGGTCCGTGCCTTCTTTCTGAACTACAAAAACCTTAGATAACTCGTGATTTTTTGATAAAAATATGACATGCCTTAAATTTTCCTCAACAAAAAGAAAATTTCCAAAACACCAAAATATGATTGTCTCAATTTTATAAATACCCTACTTGATAAGATATATGATTAGAGTTTTCCCAATATTACAAAGAAGTTTAGATACACAATTGACAACACCTACAAAATAAAATCAATGAAATACAAATTGGCGGAGTGTTGTGGTATTCCTGAGTAGTTTGGAAGTTGTATTTTTAACCAGACTTACATTCGCATCGATCAAAAGAAGAAAACAGTGAAAAATATTGTTCCAAGGAAGGAGGGGATGTTCACTTCTGAAGCTTCGCCACCATTCTTCTTTTGATTTCGAGGACGAACAAGATCTCCACCACCATTAACCCCTCTTCCATATCTTTGGACATTTCCAATATCACCTTCTTCCTTTGCTTCATTTACTGGATTTGCATATAACAAACTAACCAATCACCAAAACTATAATAATAAAAAAAACTGTTTTATGCAACAAAAAGAGAAGAATTTTACTTACATTTCTTATCAGCTTCACATGGAAAACATGAAAGCGCATTGTTCTGAGAGGATGTGAAGAACAGGAGTGCCACAAAAAGTATTGCAATTTTCATTTGGACTTGTTTTCTTTCAAGGGATTGAAGTGAAGTGTTTGAAGCTTATGGGAAATGTTGCACCTCCTTATTCTTGAAGGGTAACGTATACGTTGTTTTTTTGGGGAATTTTTTAGGTTCTTATTTCGTTCAGCTAAGTTAAAGTTGGTTCCAAAATTCCAATATTTGCACTTTAAGATTAAGATCATTAGATGCTTTTTTGTTAGGAAAATATGATAGGAGATTAGAAAAGATACTTTAATAATATTTTCAAATGAAAATAAATTTTTGAAACCTGCAGATTTTATAGATAATTATTTTTCCTATGGCAATGGTGATGCTCTTTTGAATTTCGAAACTAGGATTGAATTTAGAAATGGTAATTTTTTTTAATTGAATGTATGAAATGTGTTATTAATTACATCAGCCAAACACAACCAGAGAATTGCGACAAGGAAGAGAATAATTCGAGAATATATTTATGATTTATGGAGTATATATGCCTAGATAAGGTGCTTAGATTGTCTAGACAAGGTGCTTAGATTTCTTTCATTTGGAACCTTTTATGGCATGCACGTTCTAAGCTTTTCTAGTCTTTTTCTTTAGCATTAGATTCACATTCCATTGAAATCAAAATTCGTGGGATACAAAGTCACATTGCTAATCAAACTAAAAACTAACATCGAATAAAAGAAAATATACAAACATAAATTTCTTAAAGTCACAAATTACAATAAACCAAAATAAAAAGTTAAAAATAGTACGAGATGAGAGATTCGATCGCGGCTGGCAAGAATAGTCAAGAGAAGAGTTGAACGAGATGTTAGGTTAGCCAATACTACAACTCTCCTTAACATGAATCTTCATTTTACTGGTCTCATTTATGATTTTGATACGACATTCTCTTTTATTTTTTTGGTCTAAACCCCCGGTATCCTCGACACATTGGCCGAGACAAATCCAGGTTCGGAGCGAGAGGCACAACTCCTCCCTCACGAAGTCAATTCCCTCTTGGATTTATAAAACAAGAGAGAGACAAGCGACCGACAGAGCTATATGAGGCAGATGATGCTTCTTCTTTAGGGATTACGCGGCTTCCCATCTTTTATTCAATCATTTACCATCCTCTAACACCCAGGCAGCCATTTTCATTTAAGATTGAGGCAGAAATGAAGTGAAGGTATTGACATCCCATACGTACATTTTAGTGTTTGGCACCCTTGATTTATTTTGATCTGAAACCCCAGTATCCTGACACATTAGTTTAGTAGGGTAAAAAGTTATGCAGTCCTCAAGTAATACCACGAATAATTTTTCGGTCCTCGAGTTTCTAAAATTAGTTTTACCGGTCCCCACAGATTAAAAATTCACTACTGTTAATCCTTCTGTTAAATTAATCTAACAGATTAAGAAGTAAATAATTTACCGGTCCTCTATGTAGTCCTTTAGCTCAATTTACCGGTCCCTCTAATCTTTTTGCTTAATTTATCGGTCCTTATTTAATACACAC
>CANYCX011265692.1:0-22255 GCA_948193385.1 Breynia disticha f. nivosa
AACATAATACTAAAAGAAGTACTAAAACCTCAAAATTAAGTAATTCACTATTTGATTTTAAATTTCAGTAAACATATTACGATTACGTAAAATCGTTACTAATTCAGTAGTTCCATAGGAAGTAACACAAGAGATATGCCAGTAACTAGACCTAAAATTCGGTAACACATTAAATACATTTTTAAATTTCTATTTAATTCACCTCAATTATTAATTAGTTACTTAATAATTTAATCGTGTTACAGAAAATCGTTAAAATTTACATAATGTTACATCCCACCAATTGTTACATACACCCAAACACTACACCTACCATACACCTCTTATTTTTTTAAATCAATGGTCAGAAATAAAAACTTCTCATCTAAAGGCTATAAATGATTGTCCTCAATGAAGACACATTTTTGTGTCCTCAGTGGAGTAACGACCAAATTACAACTAACCTCCCATCGTTCTACAGAAACGTACTATTGCCAAAAAATCGACACAAGGCATTCCACTTTAAAACTGTTAATTTATAACATGTTAGTACGATTTATGAGTATACATTTATGACATAATATGAATGAAACGAATTTAATTTTTGTAATGCTTATTCTATAAATAATGATATTTGATAGAACATAGTACGACATGACTATCGCATGTTTAACACGAATTGACAGCTCTAAATCTACACCAATTCACACTTTAATTTTGGAAAAAATATAGCTTTTTTTAATAATTTACTTGCAGCATAGGAAAACATAATCCTTCAATTAAAATAAAAAATCTGGGACTTCATGTGTCTGCCTGGATAATCTATTTCGGAGTACTCACGGCAAAGTAAGCTAGTTATATGTGTACCAAAATTTCTCTCATTATTCACAAGTAATTGATTAGTGAGTTGTATTTTCTGGAGTTATGATTAAGTAATCAAAGTATCTAAGAATTTCTCACGTTTTTAAGAGAGAGAAATCACTGTATATGATTTGAGAGATTTTAAAGAGTATTGGTCCACTTAAGTTAAATGAATGGTGGTGTATGGATATCTCGTCACAATTGAAGTTGTAAAAATCAAATCACAAACTATATATAATTGCTATCAAAATTGCTAAGATATTTGGCCTATGTCTCCATGAATTGTTAACATTGAGTTTACCTCATCCGTAAATGACATCTTATAAGAAAAATGTCGTCGCTTCAATACAAAATGTAAGAAACAGGTCTATTGAGGTAATTTTTATTATTCTTGATACACCAATAGATCAAATCAGACCGAATAACAAATAGATTATGAAAAATTTAAGATTAGACATCGCTCCAAACTATGGCACTAAGAGTGAATTTAAAAATATATTAATTTGAGTCTAATTCATTTTAAAAGAGAGAAAACAAAACCATATATTCCACATTTATGTCTCAGAAATGGCCCAACCAAATTCTTATCAGATAATTATGCCCACAACCCTATTTAACTTTTAAAACTTGAAATATGCCGACCATTGTTTTACATTTTTTAAAAAGAGAAACTATTGGTTTGAGAGTTGAATAATGTTCTGTTTTGTTTTTGAAACCCAACAAAAGCCCGTATGTTATTGTTCCAATAAACCATGTTTTACGAAACATGATTAATTCAGTTGCCTTCTTAAGAATACAACTCTTGTCAAGTCTCTTCAATTGCTTCTTACTTTCTCTCTCTTCTCTCTCTTCCTCGCTGTATTCCGCACCTTCTTTTGTATTCCAAAAGCTTTCTTCCTTTTGTTTTCACTGTTTCGACGTTGTTTCTCACTAGAGGTACGATTTTGTTGCTTATTTTCTTGGTTTTTTTGTGAGTTTGACGCAATGTAAGCGTTTTATTGTCATGTGGGTTGAAAAATTATGATTTTTAACATGTTTTTATCAATTCTGAAAGGTTTTTTCATGGGTTTTTGTGGTTTGTTTTGCGGTTTGTTGCATGTTTTTCATGGGTTGTTTTTTGAGTAGGTTTTTGATGAGTTTTACTAATTTTCAATAGTTTTGTTCACGAGTCTTGTTATTTTCATTTGCATTTTTCTTGATATATTAGTAGGTTATGGCTCCCAAGAAAGATTCAGGTGTTTTGAAAAGGAAGGAAGTAGTGGTGGACTCAAAGAAACAGAAAGCAAAAAGTGGTATGAAATTGAAAGATCAAACAAAGCCGAGCAAAGTGAAGGAAACGACTGCTAAGGTTTCCAAGAAAACGCATGAGAAGGCTGATATAAAAAGGAAAGCTGACGAAGAAGTAAAGGAAAAAAAAGACTGTACGGACTAAAAAGGAAAAAACAGTTGTTGTATTTTTTTTTTGAAATAAAAGAGTTGTTGTATTTGATCTTGAAATTTATATATATTGAACAAATATGAACCGCATATGTTGTCTATTTTAAAACTATTTTTCTTTTTGCGCGGACATTTGGTATTTTACGTAAATCACAGCTTCATTAAAAAAACTACATATTGAATTACTATTTGAATTGTTTCTATGTGAAGAACATAAAAAAACAAAAATGAACATGTTATAAATAATAATCAGCAGTTTAAATTATGATCTTGTTTGCAAAGTTCATAATTATGCGATGAACTATTATGAACAAAAATGTATTTTGTTCATAAGTTTTCTGACATTTGGTATTTTACGTAAATCCCACCTTCATTAAAAAACCTCCATATTGAATTACTGTTTGAATTGTTTCCACAATTCCTAAGAACATAAAAAAACAAAAATGAACATGTTATAAATAATAATCATTAGCTTAAATTATGATCTTTTTTGCAAAGTTAAAAATTATGCAATGAACTATTATGAACAAAAATGTATTTTGTTCATAAGTTTCCTGCATCAACACGTTTCTTTTTTCAGATTACAGCCATTGTGATGAATAATAAGAATTACAAAACATGATAACGTATGCACAAATCAAGCGTGAAACTACAGTCATCCTGATGCATGACTTGAATCAAAATAAATAGAAAAACTCTTGTATTGTGAACCTGATTTGACATAAGTCGCAGCAAATAGAACGATTGTTGCAGTAATTGGAGTGTTTATGTATGTAGGGATCAGATTTGTTCTTTGCTGGTGATTATTTTTTAGAGAACACATTTGTTGTTTTGAAATTAGTTGATGGCTATATTTTAGTTTTGTTTTATGAAGTTCAACATTGTGGATTGGATATTTCGTAAATTGAATTTAAATTCAAAAAATTAATTGAGTAATTTGCTGAAAGGTGGCATTTATAAATGAATGAATTGTGAACAGGCATATTTGTAATTTGACGTTATCTTTTGAGCATTTGAAATTAAACTGAAACATTATTGGGCATTCTTGCAAAAGCAATCTTCTATAATGGGCAGTTACTTGATTTTTTGAATTCTTATCTACACAAATGACATAATTAACAAAAATAACATCATAGTTATTTAAAATGACATGATTTAACACTTACACTATATTCCCAAAAAAAGCTTGTTTATCTCAAAATGTCTTTTAAAAATAAAAAATATGCAATCCAAATTCTAGCAAATAAAAAGAAGCACAATATAACTATATATAATGTGTTATTCATTCAATTTTTTCTACATGTAGTAGATAAAAAATTATTAATTTTAATTAGAAAGAAAATAACATATTGTAAAAGCTAAGCTATCTGTGTAATGCCCTGAAATTTATTCGAATTAAGTTACATGGAAAATAGTTTAAAACAGAATCGAATTGGACAAAATTAGGAAAGTTTCAGAAAAACAGCAGTCAACATGAGCTACAGCACGCCCTCGTGCATGATAGTTGAAAAGCACGACATCGTGATCATCCTAGAAAATTGGCATGACTACGTGTCGAATTTAATTCAGATCGAGATCGTGCACGACCAAATTGAGACTCTTGCTGAATTGCATGGCACAACTGGATAGCACGACCCGTGCTTCAGACTGTGTCGACTGCATATTTTAGAATTTACCGACTGCTAGTTTCTGTATTACTCGAATTCAAAACAGAAAAGTAGAGAGCAAGCAAGAGAAACAGTTAAGAACCCTAGATATACTGATTGGAGGGATTGAGAGTAAGAAACAACTTGTTTCCTTGCAAATTTTAAGCTAAGTCACAAAGGTAAGTATATGTGAATACTAATGACTATATGCTTGACTTTTCATGTTGCTGGGAATTTAGGAAAGTTGTGAATTGAACTAAGTTAGGTTGGAAACGATGTTAATTAGTTGGTTTAGAGCTAGTTACACCTATTCTAATGAGTTAGACTACGTGTAACATGAATTGAATGAAAAGAAGAGAATTGGTTAAGTTGGAAGGTTCTGTGACCTTAAGACTAAATAGTTGAAGGCTAAAAATTGATGCTTCTAAGTGTGAAACAAGTCGAGATTAAGTTATTAGCAGCCTTTGAATGCTTATTTTCATATAGGAGGATCTATACGAGCTGTGGATCGAAGTTGAGCTGACGCCGACTTCTTATGATAGTTGAGGTAAGTGTTTTTTACGCTTACGTTTACATTCATATGATTAATTTCATACTTCTTTGGAATGTAAATGAATAAGAACGAAAGGAAAGATAAGTCTAAAGGACTTGTATACAAATCATAGTAATTGAGCTAACTGAAATGAATTTATGATCATAATAAGAATAATATGTGATCATATTTGCTACCTTTATGGATTATGAACTGTGTGCCTTTGTGAAACTAATCTATGTGTTTAATAAGAAAGCTTTGTGCTTTGATTGATTATGATGAAATGATCTTATCATCATACTTATGTTGCTTTGTTGCCTAGTATCTGTGTGATCTATATTCTGTGTGATGAGTTTACATTCCTTAATTCAAACGCTATATGCTATTATGTTGTGTGCAAGGCATGTTTGAAAGAAAGACTGAGCTGTGTGAATATATATGAGCTATATGACTCTGTGTGGACTATGCTATGTGATCATATTACAAATGTTTCATATTCTTTCATGTGTTGCATATCATATGTGTGACACGATCTGTGCGGATGAAGGATTTGTTGTGTGCTATCCTTGGACGTGCTGTGTGCTATCCTTATTTACGAGCTTTGTGCTCAGAGCTATGTGCTTAGGCTGGACTGCCTATCCTCTGCTGTGTGCTATAGAGGATAAAAACTCGGGTCATATTGTGTGTAAATGCATTTACTTGGCAAATTCATAAGTGCATTCATCTATCAGAAATACCATATGATGACTTCCTGTGTGGATATTAATGTTGTGTGCTGGATTAATCTGTGTGAATTTCTGTGTGGATACATGAGCTGTGTGGATGATGATGTGTGAAGGTTGTTGTGTGAGTATTGCTATGTGGGATTTGGTTGATAGAAAATATGTGTTATGTGCTTATGTTTGATATGTGGGCTTGGCTTGAGTTTTTATGTCAAGTAAATTGTATGTTCTATTGTGTGGAATGGTATAAGTAATACCTAAAATAAATGAGGAAGTTAAGGAAATTCTGTTGTGTGCTAAATTCTAGAAAATAGAAATTTGATAGGCATTTTCAAAGCTCAGCACGCCCACAATACTGACCAGCACGTCCTTGTGTTGGAGACCAATCTGAGCAGCACGTCTCGTGCTTGTGATGAATCTGGGAAAAGAGTTTGAGCATGATCCTGTTCTCTACAAGGCACGATCTCATGCTTACTGGGAAAACAGAGATGAGCATATCCTCGTGTTCATTAAACACGCGCCCGTGCTGACTGGAAATTCCCCTGCACTTCATTTAAACAACAAACTGATTATCACTTACTGAGTATTTAATTATACTCACCCTATGTGTTTGTTTAATATCGTGCAGATCGTAGGTAGCTGCTTATTGGATCAGAGCGTACTTTGATCAGAGTTATGAGAGCTTTACGTATGATGTCTGGGCTTTGGGAATCAATTTTGTTATTTTGATTTGTACATGTTGTACATACTTGTGTATACACGCGAATTTGGTTTGAAATGTTTTTCAAACTTATTATATCAGCTTCCGCATTTCTCTTTGTTATAAACTATGTTTTGTTTGGGCCGAGTTTTATAAAAGCGTGTATATATTTTATCTCTCCTCAGTTTATGATTTATTAAATTAAATCATTTTCTTTAAGTATTAGAAATTCGGGTTAAAAGGTTTTAAAATTTGAGTCTCACAATCTACTTTCTCAATTTCTCAGGCATCTCTCAAGTACTTATGTAAAAAAGGAGAAAATAAGAAAAAAAATATGATGAAAAAGAAACTATTCTTTAGAATTTATGAATCAATTATCAAAAGAACTTTGAATTATATAAAAATTTCATGCAACATCTTATAGACATCCTAAATCAAAAATAAATAATTATTATTCTAGGTCAACGCCTCCAGATCTTCAATCTAAAAAGCAGAGTCAATATACTCAAGCTAAATATGACAATGAAGACATTTATAAACATCAACTCTTTAAAATATTCCTATTGTTATAAACTTTAGGAAGGTTTTAAAGAATGAATGTTTATAAAAGAGAAATTAATATGCTTAGACAAAGTTAACACCACCTCTCAAGAATCCCTTCCACAGAGACACCCATCGGAGTAAACCTGCAACCACCTCGCCAACACCTCAGTCCCCACCCAACCCAATCTCAATCTGACACTCCGTAGCAATACCACCAAAAGACAGTCTCATCACAGTTCGCACTCAAATTAACGTAACAAAATCTATTGTGGAGCTGGCAAAAGAAAGAAGCAAGATTATCAATAAGAATAAATCATGTTAAACCATGCATGCATTAATTCATGATGAGGAAAATACCAAATGAAAGTCAATGTCTCGGATGAGGAAACTCAATATATAGAAACCAACAACACTTGATCAAGGACAAAAAATTTTATGAACAACAAATTATTGCCTAGCCCATCGAGAAGCATATATCTTCAACGGAAGAAAAGAAAAGAAACGGGAAGCTGATTCTTTTTTGTCTGAACCCCGGTATCCCGATCAACTGGGCCGAGACTAATCCAGTTCGGGGAGAGGCCCGAGTGGTTAGATTTTATTTCCCTCCCAAACGGCGTTGCGGGGGATCGAACCGCAATCCGCCCTACCAAGTTCAGCCCCAGACACCACTGAACCAATACACGTTTGGTAGAAACGGGAAGCTGATAGATACATGCAAAAGTAAATTTTCAATATTAACATATTAATGAAGAGACTTTTTTTAAAGATTATAGTTGACTTGTACCTCAAAATCTTGATAATTTCAGAATCATAAAACATTTAAAAGAAAATAATAAGAAAAAAATATAACATATAACTTGTATTCAGATCCCTTCTTGTAATTTCTTAAAAATATTCATAAACTCAAATGACAACTAAACTACTCTGAGTCTCCGCTTTTATATTGTCTTCATGAATTATGATAAAAAAAATTCCGTAAACTGTCAAAAATTAAGCTGTCCTGCGTAAAGAAACCACATATTACTACTCTTTTTATTAATATTCCCTTGTCAAAATTTGATAAATATGGTTCCTATATCAGATGTTTTATTATATAAATAATTTTTCATTTTTATATATATTCTTATTAAATTAATAAATTTTTATATTTTTAATACAAATGTTTTATTAAAATATTTATTATCACCCAAGAGTTAAGATTTTTTTTTTGTGGGAAATGACGTTGAATTAAATTTTTTGATATACATAAAAAATAGACAAATCAATAAAATAATTTTATCATTCCTTCTTGAGTCTAAAACAAGAGAGAACAATATTATAAGAGGAGTCAACACGACATGAAAAAAATATAAATGGAGGAACAGGAGAAGAGACATTTGAATAAAAATAATATTATAAAATCACATAATAATTCTTATTTGTAACTAATTTAATTATTAAATTTTATTGTCACAATTGTCTAAAGTGATGTATGAATTTTAGGCCAACAAACTCTATAAAAGAAACTAAAAGAAGGCAAAAAAATAGGAGCATTACCAACAAACTCCCTATGCAATATTCTTCCTTCCCTATTTTATCAAATTTATTGGTAATTTAATGCTTCATCAGACTCTTATATTTAAGACTCCTTAGATTATTTTTAGGAGGAACATCATTCACTCCTTATATATAAGGAGCCAAAAATTAACTCCTACATACCTTTTTATTAATATAAAATTGAAATTTTTTTTTAAAGAACCTGATATAGCACAAATTATAAAAGAGGCTAAACTAAAATAAAGAGTACAAAAAAAATAATAAAGTAGGAAGTATTTTATAGAGACGGTTGAGAATGCTCTACCAGAAGGAGTTGATGAGCCGATAAAGCCGCGACATCTATAATTTACAAAACCGACGACCGTAATTTAGAGAGAAATATATAAATGATGTAATGAAAGAAGAGAGGAGCGCCGCGTCCCAGTTAGGCGACCTGAGGTGTAGCAGTGAGGCAATGCATGAGCCTCAACCTCAACTCAAACCATTCCTTGTTGTTTGGTGCAATGAAGGGTCAACCCTACCTTCTTTCTACGCTCCCTCCACTTGTTCCTTCTATTATCATAAACTACTTTTACAATTCTCAAACTCTCATCTAACAATGACAATTGAACTCAAAATTTACAGGATATCTATTCTTTGTCTCCGTTTTAACTGGAGAATCCCGGTTTGACTGTATATGAGAATAAGGGCGGAATTCTCCGATTAAATAGATCAGGAACGAGATAAGATGGATTTGAGCTTGGAGTTTCGAAGACAAAGACGGGAGAAGGGGTATTTGAAGATCCTGTTTTCGTTGCCATTTCTGATACGTTCTTCACACATTTGTTTCTAATTTTGTCATCTTATATACAACCATATCACAGGAGTTTTTATTGCATTTTACTTGTTTCAAGTGTTGAGAAAGTTTATTAATTTAAATTACAAAACAAGCCAAAAAAATTTCAGTTCATACTTAATTTAGGTTTATTGATTTGATCTGAACTACGATGTATATTGGGCACCCCAGACTAATCTCTGTTCAAGCTGGGTGGAACATAAGGGCGACAAAACTTTTCCAACCGAGTTTTGACACAGCTGCGTACTCAGGACTTGAACTCAAAATCTCTTGTTAGGCTAAAACAACCTCATACCAGTTGATCTATGCGCTTGGTGGTAATTTAGATTTATTGATAATATGTTTTAAATCACAAAACCATCTTACCCACCAATTTTTTGTTATGATATTACAATTTTACTTAATAATTTTCAAAACCATGAGAAAATCATGCTAATCTATATTATACATTAAAAAACTAAATCAAACACAATTCATTTAAAACCATACAATCTATTATACTAAAGCTAAAGGAGGCTTTAAAAAATTGACATTTGGTATTGTCATTGAATAACATGTGTCAGCTAATTATAAAATATATATTTAATAATTTAATAATAAGTATTTGAATAAATTATAATTTCAAAAGATAATGCTTAGATAATTATAATATATTTTTTTATAATATATTTTTTATGTAGTAATTGTTAAATTTTAAATATATATACTCATGATGTTTTATAATAAAATTTAAATTTTATTAACAATATTATTATTTTTTTAGATGTTCATTATTTAAAATAATTATTATAATTATATTATTTTGAATTAATTTTTCAACTATTAATGTTATTCATAATTCTGAATATTGCTCGGGCCCCATATAATTATCTAATAATATATATCTATTTTAATCATTAAATTTAGCTAGCAGTTATTTTTAATTTTATTTTTAAAAATATTTTTTATTTTATTGTTATGATTGTTTATGATATTAATAATGCTTATTTAATGATAATATATTTTTTATGTAGTAATTATTAAATTTTAAATATATATACTCTTGATATTTCATAATAAAATTTAAATTTTATTAATAATAATATTATTTTTTTAGTTGTTTATTATTTAAAATAATTATTACAATTATATTATTTTAAATTAATTTTTCAACAAATAATTTTATTCATAAACAATTCTGAATCGCTTGGGCCCCTGTATAATTATCTTATAATATAAATTTATTTTAAATATTAAATTTATTAAGTGTTTATTTGTAATTTTATTTTTAAAAATATTTTTTATTTTATTGTTATGATTTATTTTTTTATGACTTTAATAATACTTAGATAATGATAATATATTTTTTATGTAGCAATTGTCAAAATTTTAAATATACATACTACAAATGTTTTATAGTAAAATTTAACTTTTATTAATAATGTTATTTTTTTATTATCTGTTAATTATTTAAAATAATTATTACAGTTATATTATTTTGAATTAATTTTTTAACAAATAATTTTATTCATAAATAATTTAAAATATCGATCGGGCCCCATATAATTATTTAATATGTAAATATATTTTAAATATTAAATTTAGTTAGTCTTTATTTGTAATTTTATGTTTTTAAAATTTTTTTATTTTATTGTTATAATTTATTTTTTTATGACTTTAGATTTTAAATTATAAAATTTAAATTAAGGCGCTAATTCTTGACAAATAGACTAAAGTATCGCTCATGTCTAAAATAATTTATGAGAAAATTATATTATATTTAGATTAATAAATTAATACATATTTTTTTAATTTTATTGTTATGATTTATTTTTTATGAATTTAGATGTTAAATTTTAAAAATATATTTGTTTACAAAATTTAGATAAAGACATTAATTCTTAATAAATAGACTAAAGTATCGTTCGGGTCTAAAATTTTGAAAAAATTATATTATATTGAGATTAACAAAATTAATACAGTTATGATATATGAATTTCCGCCGCATTACACGGGTACAACTGCTAGTACATAACTATCATTGAGGCAATGATAAAGCGCACCAAAATTCTAATTGAATTTCGATTACATATACATCCTACAGCTAAAGTTAAACTGATAATAAAACAATACTAAATGGAATGAAATCAAATAAAAAATTAGGAAGTAGCATTTTTCTAATCTTGGTAATAATTCCTTTTACACAATTATAAGAAATTAAATTCATATTATCGCTGAATTATATTGGAAAGTTTTTACTAACACATTCATCATTGAATTATTTTCTTATGTTTCCAAGCACATTGCCAGTCCATAAACAAAAAAAATACCCACCCTGCAATTTGGAGTGGTCAAAAAGAAACAAAACAAACCAACAAATTTTATATTCATGCTGTGAACCCCATTTTCGTAAAGTTCGTTTTTCACTAAATTCTGATTTTTACACCCATTTTTTTTCTTTTTAAAAATAACAACACACTTGAAATCGAGGGAATATAGATATATGAATATATAGAAAGAATGGCATACATGCATCCCATTTAAACCGGCCCAAAATACAAGTCATCTAAAATATGCGGAAGCTATGGTTTTCGGTTTAAAACAATGCATGTGCCAAACCTATACTATCAGGTGTATTGATATACAAAATGCAAAAGTGTAATGTAATCAAAACCACTAGGAGCCGACCTATCCACCAAGTATCACACGCTCGAGCTCCGCCAAAAAGGAAGTCCCTGCACCAGCTACTGTCGCTCTGCACACATATACACAGCAAAATAAAGGTGGGTATAAAGAATACTCAGTAAGCGCATCCTTATAGTTATTATGTTGTATGCGCAGGAGAACCTTCGGTCAAATACGGTTGTGCTCGCGTAACACAAAACCGCATCCGTGCATAACAATTCTCACAATATAATCATTAAGTGTTTAAGACATTAAAGTCAGGTTTCATACCATCACTTAAGTGTTTAATATGTTCAAGAACTCATCCTTTATCATTTGTGTACTTTAGATATGCATTAGTATGCTATTCAGGCTAAAATTAGGTTTTCTGGGCAAAATAACGTAGGTATATACCCTAGGTAACGTACGTTATTCTTTCCCTGAACTGCAGCTATGAATAATGTATGCCAATATGTAATTGACGTATGATTAAAGCATTAATGTACGTTATTGCTTCATTTAATGTACGTTATATGCCTACAGAAGCATTCTTCCCAAATTTCTAAGTCTTTCCTCATACCTACACGTATCATTTATCACTTAGCATACCAAACAACCTTCAAAGCACACATACAACTCCCATATTCATCCAATCCATCACATTTAACCATTAAACACAAAATTCCACACACTAACCACAATTAAACAAACATTCATAACCATCCACACAAGCATCCAAGACACCATTACATAACTCATACATATACACAAAACATACAACATCAAAGCAAGCTACCATAACTTTCTTAGCAACTTAACCAATCATAATACATGTCATTTATCACAATCATAAAAACTAACCATTCAACATGTGATTAACATACCCCTTTAGGGTCAAAACCACAATCATGAACCTCAAAGTACACATCATCCATCATTTAACACATTCATCCATATACCTACTCAACCAATGACAACCACAATTATATCAACACTTATCATACCAACCAACATTCAACACCATTTACACATTCATTTTATACACATGATCACAACATTTGGCCAATTACACACATCATCAACCTATTCTTTCAAGCTATTCAATCCATAATCATATTCATATACACGAAATTTAAAAACAGATTGAATTAATGCCCACTTTCTTAAAAAGGAAAAAAAGGAAAGAAATTAAAAGAATAAAATCAGAGATTCTGTTACTCCCAAACAAGCTATGCAAAATAACTGGAACTCATACAAAAATGTGATTTCTGGGGATTAATCATCGTGAAGATTCTCGATCAAAATACAGACACCGAATCAAAATTGTTGAAGCTCAAACAATTCGAAATTCACAAAGAACAGAAGCTATTGCCGATCGAAGAAATCATTAATCCGAGGTAAGATACAGAAAATTGATATTGTACATCAAATCATTATTTGTTTCTTTTTTTTATTTGAAACAAAACAATTCGAAATAGATTTTCTAATCAAATATGATCATTCACAATGAAAATCATTTCTAAACATGTTGCCATTCAATATTGTTTTATTTGTAAATGCATATTTTGATTTTGTAAACATTGAACAATAAAGTGATCAATATTGTTCAAAATAATAGTTATTTGATTGAATTTAAACAAATTTAGTTAAGCTAAATATTTTCCAGTTGATTGTAATTTTTATTGAGCATAAAAATTATTGATCATATGCATTTTCATTGACAAAGCAAGTTGAAAAAAGATCAAACAATTGAGATATGTTCCAAAATGTTCAACTTAGATGAAATGTGTGTGATGTGCTCATTTGTTTACACTAATAATCAATTAAGTTCAAATATGTTCAAAAAACAAATAAGTTCAATTACATCTCTTATATTTTCAAAAATTCATTTTAGCTTGGACAAGTTTAATATTATTGATAACATAAATCTTACATTAAAGTTGAGGGTTGTTCATTTAGATTAGTTCATTTTTTGATCAATTAGGATCAGCTATGAGCAGACAAGAAAAAGTAAGTTCAATTGCGACGTGCAGGATAAAAAATGCAGAACATATAACTATTGGTGAAGTACAGTGGTAATTGGGGAGCAAATGAAAAATACGAAAACTACAAAGTGAAAGGAATCTTACTGCCAACTAATGCCAATTACAAGAATCTTTGTGAAACACTGACAAAGAACCTTGACTTAAGCAGAAATGACTATTCTTTCAACATATTATTCAAATTGGAAGAAAAATGTTAGCCACTAAGCATTTCAAATGATTAGAACTTACAATTCTCTATAGAATTGAAACAAACATTGTCGGATCCAACATTGTATCCAATGATATTGGCAATATCAGAACACAATCATGTGTCTCAATTAATGCCAATACCAGAAACATATATTGTTCCAACAAATGAAGAATCTAAAATTGAAAGTTCGAATAACATGGTAATACAAACTGAAATTTAACGTAGTTTTTGAATGTATATGATTTTGTTTTGTTACAGAATAATTCAAAGAAAGCAAAGATTATGCCATATTTGAAAAAATTGACACAATATACTTCAGAAATGACAGAAGACTTTGACGTCTACATTAATGAAAGTGAATAATTGAAGATGAAAGTGAATCAGAGACGGTTGATATACGAGATCTTACTGAAATATCTGTGGGGGACATTTACAACAGTAAAGAAGAGCTACAAAATGTGATAAGTCATTACGCTTTAAAAAGCAAATTTAACTTCATGGTTGATGGGTATGTGTTTTCTATCATCAAACTAAAATTTTATTTATTTCCAAAAAATTCGTTCAAGAATGTTCAATTTAGATTAACAAATTTTTAAAAAAATATAAGAATTCAGAATAAAATCATACATGTTAAAACAAGTACATTAAAGTTAAAAAAAGTTCAACCAATATGACAATTTTTTAAATTTCCTTTTAGATAATTTCTTTTCGCTTTTATGGCATTGACATCTTCAATTCAAGGATGAAAGTTTTGCAGACCACAAGTGGTAGTTGATGGGGCATTTCTAAGTTCGCCATACGGAGGAACACTATTAATGGCATGTACATACAATGCGACTTGTGGAATTTTGCCATTAACATTCAATAGTGGATTCAGAAAACAACGAATCATACAACTGGTTCTTCGAACTGTTCAGGGACGCATACATGTATAGAGATGAGATGTGTTTCATTTCAGATCGCCATGAAAGCATCACAAAAACAATAAAATACGTGTACCTTGAAGCAGGACACTACCTTTGCATATACCATCTCAAATCAAACTTAAAGAAGTATGTTCACAAAAACCACGATAGACTACACCAACTACTGTTCAAAGCAGCAAAAGCTTATTAGAAGGAAACATTTGAATTCTACTTGGCAGAATTAAAAAAAAATGGTCCATCAGTCGGTAAATTCCTTACAGAAGATGTTCTTTTGGAAAATGGGCAGCTATTTATGCAAAACACAACAGAAGACAAGCTATGCCATCAAACATAGTTGAATGCTTAAACTCTGTCACCAAAAAAGGGAGGAGAATGCCAGTTACTGCATTGATGGAACAACTTAGATCTTTATGCCAACGTTGGAGCTACAAATTCAGAACAGAAGCAAACAACAACATCACTGTTCTTTCATCCAAATACCACAAAGTTTTCTTCAACAAAACAATAAAATCAACTATGTTAAAGGTACGATCAAAAAATTAAGATCATTTAATCATTTATGTGTTTCTATAAAAAAAACCTTGAATGACTATTTGCAGATTATGTCGTCGTCTGAACACATTTACAAAGTCACAAGCCTGATGAAACAAGAAAGGAGTTGTTCTTGCAAAAAATTTCAAATAGATCAATTGTCATGTCAACAAGCAATGCGGATAATTACAAAAAGACAGCTTAACATCCAAGAATTCTGCTCATCGTATTATCACAATGACACATTGAAAAAAACATATGAAGCTGTTATCCATCCTATTTCATCAACCGACATTTACACAATTCTGTACGACATAACAACAAAAATTGTCACAAAACCAAAAAGAAAGCCAAGAGTTGGAAAGCCAAGAACAGCAAGATACAAGTCAATATATGAAAAAATTAGTTCAAACAAATGTGGATATTGCAAACAAGGACGACACAACATGAGAACTTGCAAGAACTTACCTACAAACGATGTCTAGAATATTACTGCTTTTATGAACAAATTTGTTCAAAACTGTTCAACGTTGTTCATTCTTACATATTCAGCAAAGAACAACAAAAATGGTAGAGCTTTTACTTAGCAAAGCATCAAGTTATTATTGTCTTAAATTATCGTTCTTTATAAAAATATCAAAAAAAGTTCAAAAAAGGCAATAAATAAGACATAATATGGTCTTTTTCCTCTGAAATGTTCAAAGATGAGCAGACATGACTGTGTTGTTTTTTAAGAAAGATCAACAAATTTCAAGAAAGGTATGATATAGATTTCTTACTCTCTATAGTTCAAATATGAACAAACGTAGATTATTTTGAACAAAAAAGTTCAAAATAGTTCAAAAAAGGCACTTGTATAACTTTGTGTCATAAGAAATCAAATTTAACCAATTAAAAATGTTCAACTAAGTTCTATAAAAAGTACTAAGTAACAGTCAACACATAAAGGAAAACCAACTGATTATAATGAAATGCCAAAATAGCGTATTACATAAACCGTCACTGCTGTCAAGAAGCACTAAAATATCATTCTTCATTCACTTTCATAAAACTCTTCACCCTTCATCTTGCCATAATGAAATAACATCAAAAAAACAAAAAATAAGAAATAATGAATTAAACATTATACTTAAAAACGACATTAAAAAATATATATTAAAAATAAACTTACGAAGTAAACTGAGAAGGGAAACCATCGACCCAAACCACTAAAATAGGAAATAAGGGAGCATTAATTCTATGTTTTCTGCCCCTCCACAGACAATTTCTTCATGAATATTGGTAGGATCGCAGAATAACGACGAATAGTCTGTCCAATGAATTCATCATGACCTTCATTCCTTATAGAGTCATAGATGTATAAACACCTTTCATGGATGTTAAAACGTAACAACATCCAATGCTCTTTTTCATTAAAAGGCATCAACACATCATCTACTTTTCTCCATGACACACCATACTTCAACATATCGCCCTTCATTACATTGGCGACATATGAACTATTATCAAACACCTTCTCTTTCTCACTATCACCCAACCTATTGTATTTGTCAAATGCCACAACAACCATTTGATCAAACATCAGAACGGTAACTGTAATCTTTTTATTCTTCAGAAAACAAATCTTCCTTAGGATATAGAAAAAATGTTAATGTGCTGTAAAAACAAAGAAAGAAATAGAGCAGCCAAACATTGAATTGTTCAACATTGTTGAACATTGATTTCATAAAAATAAATTAAAAACTCACGCTCTCATCTAGAAATTTTCTAGAATACACCAAATCCTAGAAACATTTCGTGTTGTTCACAGTAGAAGATCCACAGACAAGAAGTTGGGAAAGATCTTCATCCGCTTGGGAAAGATCAATTAGTTTCCCACTACAGAAAAAAAATTGTTAAAATCACAGTAAAAGAATGCAAAAAAATCAGAATACATTTTGAAAAAGTAACTTATTTATTGTCGATTTTATGTTCTCTAATGAATTCATTGAAATCTCTCATACGATACATTGAACAAAAAGCATGCATGTCGAACTTGGAGTTGTATGGATATCCTTCCCTCGTTACCAGCTTCCCCAAATTTTCATAAAGAACAGTCATTTAACACAAAAATCCAAATCATAACTTTCTCTGTGCATCTTTCTGCGAACTTTCATTTTGAATCTTTGTTTTTTCTTCTGTCCCCGCAATGCATGCAAATTCAGTAATAGTTCAAGAAAGATGAAATTGATAAAATAAGTTCAATTAAAAAACATCATAACAAAATGTACCACTTTTTCAACAACACCACTTTTCATGACATTAGACTCATCACGATAACTTCAAATTCAACATCTGCAACAATCTTAGCAACATCTACAAAATTCGAATGATCATCAATGTTTTTTGTCATCTTCTTTGCCTACAAAACATTAAAACAAAATTGGCTCAATTAAGTAAAAAACAAAACATACAAAAACTAACGTTTACTCAAAACAAAAAACAAAAAAAAAAATAAAACAGCAAATACCTGTTCCTTCTCTTTGAACCTTGTGAAATAAGACGTTCTGATAGCATATTGTTCCTCCACAGCTTGGACAGCAGCCTCTAACAAATCCTCATCAGTTTTATTAGTTAATTTTTCAACCACAACATTTATGTCACCTCCCAAAGCCTCAACATTCAAAATAACAGCTTCAATGCCTTCTTTAACAACTTGGACAGGCGCATCATTAACAACAGATTTAACACTCAAATCAACAGTTTGAATATCTTCAACCATAGATTTCACATTAGGATTAGTGGAGTCCTCATTTTTTTCATCTGAAACCTTTTCATCAACAAAAAAATCTGTCTCAACAGGTGCAACCTCCTTAAGACTTTGAACATCACCAAGATTAGCCAAAACATTCTGCTTTATATTCTCCAAACAGTAGCAATTTCAACATCTTCGGACTGCTCAACAAACACATCAGACGTAGTAGCACCATCATTGTCACCTGCATCATCCATCTAAACAGCAAAGAAGAATAATAAAGGATTATAAAATTTTTTTTAAAAAAGAACAACTAAGTACAATAAAGTTCAGTAAAATCTGAACACCAAATAAGCACTTGACAAAAAAAAATATTTAACCTTTTCATTATTTAACCCTCCACTCTCATCATTATCATCTGAGTCATCAAACCCTCCATCACTCACATCTCCCTATGTACAACTAAAACAAAAAAAATCTTATGACAAAGTTAAAAAAAATAGATAAAGAAAAAAAAACAACTAAAAACATTTAACCTTTTCAGGATTTACACCCCCATAATCATCTGAATCATTTAAACCATCAGAACTTTCAGACTGCATCTTTTCTTGTGTAATTCCATTTTTAAAAAGAAGTTTACATAAAAGTTCAAATAAGTTCACAAATGTTCAACAAAGTTTTACAAAAAAGATAGAAAGCTACCATTTGCCGAATAATCCTCGATAATGCTTTTGAAATTTCAGTCATATTATCCTTAACATCTTCAAGCTCAGCCATCACATGAGTTTTGAAATCTGAATGACCTTTCTTCATTTTGACAACACGTTTATGCAAAGCATACCACTTAGCAACTTTAAAAGAATTACATTGTTTATCAGATTTGGCCTTCCCTTTGCCAACATCACCACCAGTTGATGGCAAAACAGGTGCATCAACCTAATGTAAAAGAATAATTAAAAGAAACTCACATGTATAAAAAAAAGATCAATAAAGATTATAACAATATAAAACTTACCCCAGTAGAATTAAAAATTTGTTTGTTTATTGTATCTATACGCAACTTTGTACCATCCACTGTCTTCCAATTGCAAATGGATGGAGAAACATCGCGAATCTTAGAAGCACATAAACCAACAACAACTTGACACTTCTCATAAACCCAACATTGTAAAACAGCTCCACAACCATCAACATTGTAATGATAATACTGACCAAACTTCAATGTCTTATCCATTAATCGATGTCTAAGAGAAAATAACAACATTTAAACCCTACTAACCCCCATGGATAATCCTTGTCTCTTCCAGATTCAACTAGAGCAAAGTGTTCCCTAGTAACACAATAAAGGCAATTTTTACAGCTTCTTTAGTTGAACTCTAAGAACTTTTAGACAATATATTCACTAACTTAATCCTAGTAACAAATTCTGATTGACCAAAAATTTTTTCGTACAAGCTAAAGTCACTAGGACCAAAATTTGTCAAATCACTAATTTCTTTCGTGTTTAAATCCGAAACCAAGCCACACACCTTGATTCTGAACTCTAACTTCTTATCACCAATAAGGAAAATCATAGAATTCACATCCAAATGCTTAATCTCCCTAAGCAACAGTGCGTGAATTACCTGACCTTGACCATGTAACATGTCCATATCAAGTATAAACTCGAAGATGGTCGACTTGAAAGAATCTTGTGCTTCAGCAGGCAAAACAAACTTTAAAAAGCACCAAGGTCACTTTTGTGATAAAATGTGACCTTCTGTAACGCCCCAAAAATAGTTGAAATTAATTAGACAGAAAGTAAGCGTGAAAACCGAAGATAAAAACTGCCAATTCTATTAAAAATTTGCAGCAACAACAGATGAGCACGGGTGAGGCATGATCGTGCCATGGGCGTGCTCGTCGCTGCTGGAAAAGGTTGGCATGAGTCGTGGGCACGAGCCGTGCCCAGACCGTCCGAGAAAAGGCAGAACACGACCTGAGGCATGACTCGTGCCAATGGCCGTGTCCGACATCTGTATAGACAGAACCGCGCGACATTCTTTATTTATTCACTCAAACTCCTTCTTTCTTCCCGCCACCCTGACCACCACTCTCCACCCCCGCCCCGAGAGGCTTCCAAACAGAAAACCTACCAATAAACCTCGATTTTCCAGCGGATTAACACAACATTCAGCCTCAAATCAACCCTTCCTCTCTGTAGGTTTTTAAGTGATGGGAATCAAGGTTAATCCTCAATCTCGAGCTGAAATGTGGTGGAAAATATGTACATTTTGGTAGGGTTTTGATAGCTTTTTTTAGTAGTTCATGATCCTATAACCCTTTAACCCTAAAACATCGATTTGAGGAGATTTAAGAGATTAGGGTTTTAGGAAAGTTTTGGGATTTTGGGTAGAAATCTGTATGGGTGGTTAAAATAACATACATTGTGTGCTAAATGATAGGAAATGTGATTGTATGTGTGTAGGTAACAACATTCGAAACCCGACTCGGGAATCGGGCGATGGATCGAACCTCAGAGCCTGAGGTAAGTGCTTTTTGTCACTTACTTGTTGTGTTTTGCTTGTTAATGGTTGATTCTTGTAAGTATGATGCTTCTTGATGCAAAATGAAAATGAATTGGGGCTTGATAAACATATAAGTGTATGTTATGCATGTGAATGCTTACTAAAGAGAGTGGTTTTACTTGTATGGTTGATTGAAGTGATTAATGCTATGTGCTATGTGTTTATGATGGATATGATGAATGGTGGTGTATGATTGATGACTATATTGTTAAGAGATGGTTACTTGTGTTGAGATTTTCTTGTGGAAACATTATGGCGAGATGGTAATTGGAACTTGGCATGTTGAACTTACATTGTGAAAGGTGATAATGACATAGCATTGACACATATGCATGAGCATTTTATGTATGTTCATGTTGGGGCCTTGTGGCCAATTATGCGCGAATGGAGTGGACTCTCCTTATATGAAAATAGGGTCCTCGTGGCCAAATACGCGCGATGAGAGTGGACTCTCTCTTATATAATATGGGGCCTTGTGGCCAAAGCACAATTAAAACAAGGGCCTCGTGGCCAATATGTGCAAAGAGAATGGACTTTCTCTTCAAATGTGAAGACTCCCGAGCAAGGCATTGTATGTTGCCTTTTGGCATTTGCATACATATGCACTCATGAATTCTTCCTTGGATTGTGCATTGTGAAATTGATGCAAGTAAGAATGATTGATGTTGTGTTGAGGTTATGAGTGTGGTTTTGATCCTTTAAATGTATGTTTGAATGATTTATGGTTATGATGATGAGAAATGACATGTAATATGTTTGGTTAAGTTGCTAAGAATGTTATGTTGGATTGTTTTGATAAGGTATGTTGTTGGGAATATGTAGGGGTTGTAGAATGGTATCTTTGATGCTTATGTGGATTGTATGGATGTTCATGATTGTGGTTTGATCTTGATGAATGAGTTAGTTATATGTTTTAAAAGGATAAATGTGATGTTTAGGATGTATAATAGACTTGTGTGGATGCCTTGAGTGTTATTTGGTATGCTAAGTGTGAATTGATAAGTGTATGTATAAGGAAAGGACTTGAAAATTTGGACAGATTGGTCTGCAGGGGTATAACATACGTTATTTAGAGAAATAACGTACGTTATTACCATTTAACCTACGTTGCCTTCATCCTGTCATATGTTATTCTTGGTTGTAAATGAATAACGTACGTTAACTTGAGTTTAAACATACGTTAAGTTGGTCCAGAACCTTAAATTTAGCCTAAATAACACACTAATGCATATATAAAGTATACAAATGATATAGGATAGTTTCCTGAACATATTAACAACTAAATGATGGAATATGACACGACTGGAATGTAGTAAACACTTGATGATTATATTGTGGGAATTGTTAGGCACGAATGCGACTTGGTGTCACGCGGGCACAAGCGTATTTGACCGAAGGTTCCCTTGCGCATACAACACAATAACTGTAAGGATGCGCTTACTGAGTATTCTTTATACTCACCTTTATTCTGCTGTGTATATGTGTGTAGATCGACAGTAGACGGTGCTGGGACTTGCTTTTGGGCAGGGCTCGTGCGTGTGATACCTTGCGGATAGGTCGGCTCTTAGAGATTTTGGATACTCATACTTTTGCATTTTGTATAGCCATACACATATCAGTATAGACTTTTAGCACTTGCATTCTTTTAAACCGAAAACCATTCGCTTCTGCATACATTTGATATTTGATTTTGTATTGGGGTTGGTTTAATGAAATGCATGTACTACTCTTTGTATTTCATATTTATATACAAACACATTTATCCTCGTTTTTTATGTGAGTTGTGATTTTAAAAAGAAAGAAATGGGTGCGAAAATTGTATTTATTC
>CANYCX011265904.1:0-11362 GCA_948193385.1 Breynia disticha f. nivosa
TGGATTTCATATTTTGAGATTTTGAAACTGTATATGTTTTGTACATTTATGTATATACACACATGTAGATGTGTGAATTGATTTTCAAACTATATTCCAGCTTTTGCATTATTTTCTTTTTATTAAAAATGTTTTCGGGTCGAGTATTATATAAAATGTGTGTATTATATTTTTTCTCTCCTCAAAATTAATTTGATTATTTTATTATTTTTGAAAATATATTGAATATTTGGATAAAAGGGTTTAAAAATTGCGTTCCACATTTAGTGGTATTAGAGCAGAGATTAAATTCTATGCAGACTGTGCCAATGATTTTCATTGATTTATGATTTGAAAATTTGAAAGATTTGAAATCTGATTTTTGTAATAGGTGGAGCCTATAGATGACGTATCGCATGATCACACTATTGAGTTTAGAGAGTCGGTAGAGGGACATGGGTTAGTCCCAGTGCCTTCTGAGCAGGATGCACAGCCTACTATGCTTATACCCCCTTACGATCCTACATATGCTCCATTCTGGGAGATGATGTAGAACATGATGAGAGATCTGAGAGGTTCAGGGAGTTAGTAGACTCTGAATATAGATAAGAACTTTGCTGAAGTGATAAAATAAGGGCTAAGACTTTCATGGGTACGACTGATCCAGCCAAGGCTAAGGATTGGCTGAGGCATACAGAGTGTATTTTTACACGTATGAGGTGTATCCCAAAGCAAAAATTGAGGTATACCACTTCTTTGCTTGAGACAACAGCTTGGAATTTTTGGGAATCAATTCTGAATATTCAAAAAGATCCTCCAGTGTTAACTTGGGAAGATTTTTGGAGAAATTTGCAGACAAATACACTCCTCCATTGTATCTAACGAGGAACAAAATTGAATTTCTAGAGCTAAAACAGAAAGACATGACAGTGATAGAGTACGAGGCACAGTTTACCAAATGGTCTCGTTATGCTCCAAATGCTGTTGTGTGCTATATTGAGCAATCTTTATGATCTAGATATTGATACGTGAAATGTATAAACTTGTGTGATTTGATATTTTATATATATATGATATGTTCGTACTAGCATAATCTGATGCCATATGGAGAAAACAGATAGGCACGTCCTTGTGCTAATTTATATTTTTTCACTGCACATCATTTACCTTAAATGAAGCTAATAATTCTTACTTAGCATATTTTATACTCACCCTCGTTTATTTTTTAAATGATTGTGCAGATCGTTGGTAGCTGCTTGACTGGACAATGCTAGAGGTGATCAGTGTTTCCTGAGCTTTAAGTCTGAGGTCGGGCTCCAGAGTTCATTATGGATATTTTGCTTTGTGCATGTTGTACATCTATGTATATACAACCAACTTTTGAGTTTGATATGTTTCAAACATTTTTAACTTCCTATTGTGTATTGTTTTAAAATGTAACAAGTTGGGCTAGTGTTTTGAGTAAATACATCGTGTATATATTTTCTCTCTCCTCTGCTTTTAGATCTGATTTTTATAGCATTTCTTAAATTATATTGTTATTCGGGGAAAACAACTTTTAAAATTGAGTCTCACAGAAGATCACCATGGATTTTATTATAGGCTTACAGGGGACGTTTCAACGTCACGATGCTATTTGGGTGATAGTCGACAAGATGATACGTTGGATAAGCTAGATGGTTTGTATGTCGCCAAGATCGTTATGTTACATGGTGTTTTGACTTTCAGTGTGCCTGATCGTGATCCTAGGTTTACATCGCGATTCTGGCAGAGTTTACAAGATTCAATGGGTACCATATTGAGGTTTAGTACAACATTTCATCCGCAGACTGACGGCCAGTTTGAGAGGACGATTCAGAAAGTCAAGGATATGTTACGAGCTTGTGTTTTATAGTTTGAAGGTAATTGGGACAATCATTTACCTTTGATTGAGTTTGCATACAATAATAGCTATCATTCTAGTATTGTGATGGCACCTTATGAGGCTTTATACGAGAGACGATGCTGGAGTCTAGCGTACTGAGATGTTGAGGGTTTGCGCCAGATAGAGGGACCAGAGTTGGTTCAACAAACTCTCGAGAAAGTGAATGTTGTGAAAAGATGTATGCAAGTGGCTCAGGATCGTCAAAAGAGTTATTACAACTGACATCACCAGGAGATAGAGTATGCTGTTAGAGATAGAGTGTTTTTATGGGTTTCTCCCTAGAGAGGTACTACTAGATTTGGGCGACGAGGAAAATTGAGTCATAGGTATATTAGACCATATGAGATTATTGAGAGAGTGGGACCACTGGCGTACAGATTGAGGATATTAGACGAGTTGTCCTGATTACATGATGTTTATATTTCTATGTTGATATGGTACCGATCTGATCCTTATCATATGTTGAGCTCTCCCGAGTTGGAGATATCAGAGGAGTTGTCTTATAAGAAGGAGCCTGTTGAGATTTTGGATAGAAAATTGAGACAGTTATGGAACCGAGAGATTCTTATAGTACTGGTGAAATGGAGTTTCCATTCGCCAAAGGAAGCTTTTAGGGAGGTTGACTCTGATATGAGACAGGAGTATTCGTATTTATTTCCAAACGCAGAGTCAAAACTTTGAGATATGTTTTGATTTGAGCCTCTGATATTGAAATGGTGTTTCTGGTATTATGCTGTTGTTTGCTACTATTAATAGCCATAGTAGAGTATGGTATGTTAAACATATAAGTATACCATACTTTGGTTCATTAGATTTGATGACGATTTGATTCGAATTGAATTTTGGGAATGAAATTTCGTAAGTGTGGGAGAGTTGTAACACCTTGAAATTTATTAGAATTAATCTATATGAAAATAGATTAAAACCGAATCGTATCAGACAAGAATCAGAAATAGCAGAAAAACAACATGGATCACGGGTTGAGAACGACCTTGTGCTCATGCTTGTTGAACAGCACACCATCGTGTCATACCTGGGAGATAGCACGACCTCGTGCTGATAGTATGTACAGATTTTTGGAAATTGATTCAACACGATATCGTGCACGATCAACACAGCACGACTTGGAGCATGACCCGTGCCCAAGGTCCTATCTATTGGATATTTCAGACCAACCAACCGCTTAACATTGTTCTATGGAATTTCAGAGAAAATACAAACAAATAAGTAGGAGAAGAGCTTGGAGTGTATGATCAAACAAGAATAAACTTAAAATTCTACAAAGAATTCAGTCAAAATACTTAAAGTAAGCTTGTTATCTTGATTTTGACTATACATGTGAAGTTCTAGGGTGCTAAAGGTTGCTGAGATTTCTAAAATGTTGATATATGATTGAGTTAAGTATGAAATGGTGTTAATTAGTTGGTATAGAGCAAATTACACCTATACGAATGAGGTAGAGTATGTGAATCATGTTAAGCATGGAAGTATTATACTTAGTATTATAAGAAAACTACTGAGAAAGCTAAAGAATTAAGTCAAGGACTGTGTTTGACATTCTTTAGTATGAAATCAGTAAGGACATAAGTAATTGACAGTCTTTATATGTTTAATTTCATATAGGCGGAATTATACGAGTTTTACATCAAAGTTGAGCCCGACACCGACGTCACATGCATTTTGAGGTGAGTGTTCTTACACTTACATTTTGCATTTGTATGATTAATTCATACTTGTTTAGGATGCAAACGAATTGAAATGACAGCAAAGATATGTTCTAAATGGTTTGGTTTCTATTTTTGCTAAGTGAACTAAGTATAATGATCTTATGATGATAATTTATTGCAATGTGATTATTATTCGTACCTTTGTGGTTATGAGCTATATGCATATATGATTCTATGTGGTTTCTATGTGATTGTTAAATGGTGATTTGCTATGTGCTTACTATGTGGGAAATGCTATGTGCTATTGAAATGATCATGTTTATGAATGTTTTATATACATTCACGTGTTTCAAAACATTTGTGTGACACGAGCTGTATGCATTATGGACGTTCTGTGTGTTGTCCTTATGAGCTGTATGCTCACTTTTTATTGTCTATGTGCCATCCTCTGCTGTGTGTTATAGAGGATTCCTCTACTGTGTTCTATGGAGGAAAAGAAGAAAACTCGGGTCATAAACTGTGTGAAATTGCATTTACATTGCATTCTAATTCCATCTTGTATTCATTTCATATTTGATGTTATGGATGGATTATGATTGATAATGTTGTGTGCCATTATATGAAAGGATTCTGTGTGGATGATCTAACTGTATGATTAAGATATGTGAAGTTTATTTGGTATGATACTAGTGTTATGTGCTATATGTATTATGCCTTAGATGATCATGTGCTATGTGCAATAGAATGAGTTGTTGTGTTATTACTGTGTGGTATGGTATAAAAATTACTTGAAATAACTAAGAGACTTTTGGAAATGTTGTTGTGTGCTATTTACTTGAAATCGGAATATATATATGCATTTTCAAGAGTCGGCACGACCCCCATGCTGACCATTACGCTCTCGTGCTGAAATCAATTTTAATAACACGCTTCGTGCTTTTGAAAAATCTGAAAAATGTAACGAGCACGACCTCGTGCTCTACATGGCACGACCAGTGCCAATTAGGAATGAAAGGATGATTACGACCTCGTGTTCATCGAGCACGACCCGTGCTGACTAACACTTCATTTAAACAAAGAAATTTATATTACATACTGAGTATTTAATTAAGTGTACTCACCTCTGTGTGATTGTTTAAGTGTTATGCAAATCGTAGTAGTTACTGTTGGACCAGAGATTGCTGTGATCAGATTTGCTCACGATATACATTAGAGGTCTGAGCTCTGGAGTTCATATTTTGAAATTTTGACACTGTATATTTTTTGTACATATATGTATATACATGCATGTAGATGTTTGAATTGATTTTCAAACTATATTCCAGCTTTTGCATTATTATCTTTTGTGAAAAATGTTTTTTGGCCGAGTATTATATAAAATGTGTGTATTATATTTTCTCTCGCCTCAAACTTAATTTGATTATTTTATTATTTTTGAAAATATATTGAATAATCGGATAAAAGAGTTTTAAAAATTGAGTTTCACAAATATTTCTGATTTAAGTAAAATAAATATATATATATGTACGATTACTTGATTTTTTTTATTAAAATGAATCTACTTATTATATTTTGTTATTTATGTTGATTGTAAAAAAATTACTAGAATAATCTAGCCAGTCTTAGTTTAATAATAATTTTTTTTGATTATTTTGGATGATTTACAAAAAGGATCATAATTGTTGAATACATTTACAAATAGTTCTCAATCTAATTCATTTAGAGATGTTTGTCCTCTTAATTTGAAAAAGACATTGGTTGAACTACGTGAGATGAAAGAAGCATTTAAATTATTTTTTCATTAAATATTAGTTATTTATTTTAAAATTATTTAGCATTGAACTAACAAATTTGATTATATGTATAGGAATGCATTTGTGTTATTGATGCAATTGTACTCTGCATTGAAACAGAATACAATTGGTTCTACAATGCTTGCCCCAAATGTAGGAGAAAAGTAGGAACCAATCAAGTTCCTCATAATAGTACTCAGAACAAGTGTTATTGTGATACAAATGGCACTGTGAAGTATGTTGCTCTGAGGTATTATTTTGTATGTAGTTATGAATATTATATGTATAGTCATTTCATTTCATAGCAAGATGTTTAATTTGTTGTATTCTAATCTAGCTACAAGGTCCAACTCCAAGTCATAAATGATACATCATCAGCTTCATTTGTTGTGTTTGAAAAGGATGCTTCTCAAATCATTAGAAAAAGTTTTTCTGAACTTAGATCAGAACTTATTAAGGTTCAATCTCACTAATACTTAATGAAAGTGTATTAGTTTTTCTTAAATCGATTAAAATTTAATTTAATTTGTCTTTTTAGGATGATGATATTGATAGCTTTCTCAACATGTGAATGTGTTTGTTAATAAAAAATACATTTTTATGGTTAAAATTTATGAAGGAAACATAAAGGGAGAATTTTCAAAATATACTATTATCAAGATGTCTTTTGATCCTTCCTTAATTAAAAGATGAAGCAAAAACAATGATCCAACTCATGTTTTTGAATTTATTTAGAAAATATTAGCAATCAACTTTATGGTATGAAAACTAACCTCTATTTTTTAATTTAAGAATTCTACTGTTGAAGAGATCAACGAGGATTTATGATTCATATGAAGCTCAAATTTATTTCTCATTTATAATTTAATAATACCAATTTATGATTTTCAATAAAAATTTTTTTGCAATTTAAAATAAACAACTTCCATTCAACATGGAAAATAAAATCAAGCGTCAACAACCTAATATGAATGCTCACATACATGTAATTGTGTCAATCAAGGTTAAATAAATAACTAAAATTGAATATAAGGTGGATGAATAGTTTCAAAACACAGTTTACAAACTTTTTGTTCAAAACTAGGATAACAATTCAAATGTTTGAATACAAATATAAATATAAACTATACAAATACCCTGACCTTGGTGCTTAAGTCCCCGACATGTATCACGCATAGCTGTGAGGGAGACTATGTGACAACTGTTCAATCTGTACATAGAAACATACATAAGAAAAACCAAAAGAGTATTTAAACTCAGTGAGTTCATGCCCCATGCAATTATCCAAACCATATAAGGCCTATTGCACTCGTACGTTCACGGGCACACAGATCAGGTCGATTTCCTATCTTCCTTACGAGTTATGTAAGTTCATTATGTTTTTTTTGAGTCCTTATTAGTTTTTTTATCTAAATATCTAACAGAATACCGTTCAATCATTTTCCATCACTGTCAATTCTATTTCATCCAGGATTTGTGCACAGGCTAGGAAACAGTTCGTACAACCTATTTTGCAGCCGCTTCACACTTAATTTTCACACATAGACATCTTATTTTAAGTCAGATGCATTTTGTTTTTTTCACATACCAATCACAATCTATTTTCAACATTATTTAACGAGTTTTCATGTCATTCACTTCCAATTTCCAAATCAATACATCAAACCAACAATCCATTATACATTCACTCAGTCACACAAATCTCAAAATCTATCTCATAGTCCTAGGATACGCAATCCACTCATTTCCAAATCATGAACACATCCAAAAGGAAATCAACACCATCAATAAGACACATCATATATTAGGTTGTACATTCATTCAAAACACCCTTTTATTCCAATTACAATTCATTCTAGCAATAATTACCATAATAACTCTCATTATCATTTTGGTTACCATACCTCAATCATGTTTTAGAATTTGAAATTGAATAATCTCTTCATTCACACTGAATATCAATCTTTGACATACCCATAAACAATCATGTATACATAAATTCCAGGAAATTCGACAACACATTCAAGGATCATATCAAGAATAACACACACTTAACTACATGTTCAATCTTACGTTAACACATTTTACATTCCTTTCATTTATTTTATTAATGAGCATCATCACACTCAATTCGTCTCAAAACATAAATCTCATATATTTATCATTAGTATCAATTTGTGGGTTACTATATTTTGAAATCATATCATTGTCATTCAATCACATGCAACATTGTACTTCAAACATCTCAATTCAAGTCTCACACAACCAAAGTCATGATCAAATCATAATTCAAATAAAGCATTGCCCTTACATTTTATAGTCTGTTTCATTTATTAATAAATTAAATTCAATGAAATCCACATTACTTTGTTGAACTATATCGGTTCTAAAAATTTATTCTCATCCCTTTCATCATTGAATCTATCATAGCCCAACCTTACACAAATCTCAAAGTGAACTACTCAGTTCACCAATATAATTTTAATAATTTTCATATTGAGCTGCTTGCTCCCATAAATAGTTATTTTGAGCCATATGCTCCTATTTTATACATAACTTGAGTCACTTGCTCCTATTAACTATTTTGAGCCTCTTGCTCCCATTATCTATTTTAAGTCGTATGCTCCCATTTTATATACTTTGAGTTGCTTGATCCATTTTATATACTTTGAGCTTCTTGTTCTATTTTATATTCATTGAGCCTCATCCTCCATTATACTCATTGAGTCGCTCATTCCATTTTATTCATTGATTTACCTTCTCCATTTTATACAAAGAGCCGCTTGCTTCATTTCATTTTCATTGAGCTACTTCCTTCAAATTATTAATTAAAGCCGCATGGTCCATTTTATTTTCATTGAGCTGCGCTTGCTCTAACTTATTCATTGAGCCACTTGCTCAATTTTACATACAATAAGGCGCTTGCTTCCATTGTATTTATTATGAGTAGAGAACCCTTATTTCTCTCATTCTGAGCTGCTTGCTCCTATTCATTCATCATGAGTTGTATGCTCTGAATTTATCGTTATTGAATAATGAACCCCTGTTGCTGATAATTCAATCCTATCTCATTTCTCCCTTTTCTTAGTTATCATTCTTTTATACACTATTAATATCAATGTATGTGTTAAATATTCGTAATTCCAATATTTCCCCTAAATTTTAATCAATCAACATAGACAACTCATATAATTCCACAAGGATCGCACACACAAGATTCAAACGCATTCACAGACATCATAATTATTGTAATTCATTCATACAAGCTTACAACCACAACATTGTTGTCCAACTATGTTACTTGTTTTAATTCATTAGTTAGACATAAGACATCCTCAGTTTTGTCATATAATACATTCAACATTCTCTCATTAATTTTGTATTTTCATTTATCCACATTATATCTGCATACATTAACAAATAGAAGAACACACCAATGCCATTTTAGTCACATCATAAAAAATCTCCTTCATCTTAATCATTTATCCTTCATCATATCTTTTCTCAAAACACATCAATAAACCTTTCATCTTAATGCTTCAATTCAATCAATAAAGATCAGCTATGAATCCAAGTCACACCAAATCTCATATAACTGCATTCACGTTAAACAATATCACAATTCACACAACAAGTAAGTTACAACTCAATTCAACACACTTAGCATTTAACAACATCATCATTTTTAGTCTCAAGCCACATACACAATTTTCTTTCATTGATCACACCAAACATAATTTAGAAACCATATACACATACATAACACACGATTATCACCACAGATTATTAACCATACAAAGGAAAACAGAGGTAAGTAAGTGTTGGCTACACACTCACCTTACAAGTCCAAGCTAAGATTGTAACTCCGACAACTGCTCTAACTCAACATCCTTCTCAACTCCAAAAATATCAACACACACATATGAATATACAAAACAAACCAAAGATGTTTCCTGTTACATTTTAGTTGTAAAGATTAGTTTTTTTATCTCTTTTTAGTTCATTTTGTACGTCCCTTCTACCATCTTAACACTTAAGCCCCGTATGCTCAGTTAATGTGACGCCCAAAATTAAATCCTAATTATTTTTAATTAATTCAAAAATGTGTATATATATATTTTTTTTCTTTTCTAAAAGAGTCTAATGCTCAATGAATGTATACATGTGGATTTTGAAAATACAATGCATTAAGTAAAATAACTTTTCAAAATCCTTTACAATTCAATTCCTTTTTCCCAAATGTGCTCCATCATGTTGGGTTTCCTATGTGTATTAGACTCAATGGCAGTGGAAATTAACATCAAGAACACGCAAGAACAACCAAGGATTGACATAAAATCAGTTTAAAACATGATATATACAATTAGTTTACATTAAGGTGAATACTAGGTGACATAAAGATTTAATCTTGAATGAAAACGAACCTTTCTTGTCCTGTTCTTTGCAAACCGTGGGGTTTAGGGCAACACAAAGTAATTACCACTTCAGAATACACTGAAGTGACCTTTTGACGCCAAGAACGAATCCCAAATGTGATTCCTCTACAGCAATAACACACAGATTAGTCAGAAATGTGTACTAGCACTAGAGTATAAACGATTCACCTGTTCTTGTCAAATTAGATGAGTTTTTCTTATGAGGAATGAGGCATACGATGATCAGCCCTAACGACTAGGGTTTTTAGGTTTTTAAAGAGAAGAGTTTTGCTTATTCAAAATACTTAACAATCCTAATTCCATTAGGAGTTTTTTTAAGACTTTTAAAATTGAAAATACTCTTTTAAAACCACCCTCATTGCCATGTATATAATGTGGATAATTAAAAGGTTTTATTCTTTTAATTTATCCAACATTAATCATGTCTTAATTTAAGACATGCTTCTTGAATTTTCTCTCTCCTTATTTCTTACATATTTTCACTTAAGACATCATATTTAATAAATAATCTTTATCTTAAAATCATATAAGAAATATTATTTCTCATCTATCTTGGGCCTAATTACCAAAATTGGCTCAAATGCCCAACCCAACCCAATGGCCGAATTTTGACCTAAGGTGAAAAATCAAAAATACCCTTTTAGGTTTTCTGCCATCCACGTGCGATCTGTAGGACTATTTAATAGAGGTAATGAGTTTAATAACTCATAAATCATAGGTAGTCTCTAGTAAGACACTATGATGATCCTAAATTAAATAGCTGACGAGTGGTGTCAACATCCTTACTACAATTCAAATAAATCCCTTGACCTCGATATTTAGATTAGCATAAGGCATATCCCTTATACTAAATTTATAGCATGTGTTGTTTATGCTAGGTAACTTAAACCTGTGGAAATGGTTATGATTGATAAATACATCTATTTTGGATTGACATAGATACATTCTTACGTTTTTTTTTATGTTGAATTGACGATATTGTCATAATAATGAGAATGATTAAAATGATAATATGACTTGTGTTTGTGAATGTAAATGAGATATGTAAGGAAACAATGACACGTGATTTAGAGTGGTTCGGATCAAACACCTACTCCACTACCTAAGTTCCTCACTTAGGATTTGGCCAACAATTTGTATTACCTCACCGGGTTACCTTACACACTTGATTACGGTTCAAGCTACCTCACAAAATGCAACTTGACTTTCGGCACAAGTCCTACCAACCAATTCTAGGAGAAATACCACAGAAGACTTTAAGAGAAATACAAAAGACAAGACAAGTATGTGATCTTTGGTTGTTTGCAGAGAAGAATGACTCAGAGTTGTGTGCACTATATAGCTCAAGAGTTGTGTATAGTTCCTTCTTCTGTCGATCTATTTATAGACTTCATAAAGCATCCTTTTGAAAATCTTAATTGACAAGATGCTCGACAGTTTCCACCTTCACATAGCTGTTCCATTATCGACACATGATCCTTTACTTTTCCATCCATAAAACATGCGTCCATTGATGAGATTCTGGAGCCTTTCTTAAACTTTCCAACCTGTGACAATTCTTAA
>CANYCX011266109.1:0-21120 GCA_948193385.1 Breynia disticha f. nivosa
CAATGAAACTATAACTTAAACCCAGATTTATACAAATACATACATTACACTATAATCAACATGTATGACATTTATGCAACTCATATTCAAACTAAGATCAATTTCAACCAAATCATCTTATCCTATCATCAATCCATATTACCATCAACCATTCAAGATTAATATCTAACACATAACCCATATCAAAACATCATATCAAAACCCATTAACACAAAATACTATTAAACCTCCAAAATTAACTTAAAAACATATCAAAGCAGCATAAAACATCACATCTTATGAAATCAACATCAATTAACATTAATTAACATCAAATCAAACAAATCAAACACTTGATCAAAATTCAATCAATTATGCATCAAAGATCACAAAATCATGAACTAATAACACAATTAATCATAACATCATTAAAAATCAATTTATATTTCATTTAAACCACGCATTCCTAACCTAAACCTTATTGAATCAAAATTCATTTTATCCAAAGGTTTAGTGAACATATCCGCTAATTGGTCATTGGTTTTAAGAAATTCCAAACTTATGTTATTCTTTTGAATATGATCCCTTAAAAAGTGATATCTTATCTCAATGTGTTTAGTTCTACTATGCATTATTGGATTTTTGCTAAGGTTAATAGCACTAGTGTTATCACACATTATGGTAATCTTTTTAAGTTTTATGTCATTATCTTCTAATTGATATTTAATCAACAAAACATGTGCACAAATACTTCCTATGGCTATATATTCTGATTCGACCGTGGATATAGCTACACTAGTTTGTCTACTCCATGAGATTAGGCATGATCCTATAAAATGACATGACCCACTAGTACTTTTCTTATCCAATTTGCATCCACAATGATCTGAATCACCATAAGGAACAAGGTTAAAATCCAACCAAGAAGGATACCAAAGTCCTACGCCTACAGTTCCAATCAAATATCTAAAGATTCTTTTTCTTGCAATCAAATGAGATTCTTTAGGATTAGATTGAAATCTAGCACACATACAAGTTGCAAACATAATATTGGGTCAAGAAGCCATTAAATAGAGAAGTGAACCAATCATACCTTTATAAAGCTTTACATCTACCAAATTTCAATTCTCATATTTATCAAGCTTTAATGTAGATGCCATAGGAGTTTGCATTTCTTTACAATCTTGAAGCTTGAACTTCTTTAGCAACTCCTTTGTGTATTTGGTTTGGTGAATAAAGACCCCTTCTTATTTTTGTTTTATTTTAAGTCCAAGGAAGAAGGTGAGCTTCCCCATCATGCTCATCTTAAATTCACCTTCCATTAAAGAACAAAATTCCTCACTTATGGAGGGGTTAGTATTACCAAATACAATATCATCTAGATAAATTTGGCAAATAAGTACATCATTCTTAGATTTTTGATAAAGAGAGTGTTATCCACATGACCCCTTTTATAGCCATGATGGATTAGGAGAAAGTTTAACCTTTCATACCAAGCTCTTGGTGCTTGCTTCAACCCATACAAAGCCTTTTCAACTTGTACACGTGATTTGAGTATTTTTGGTCTTCAAATCCTTTGGTTGCTTAACATATACCTCTTCTTGAATCACTTCATTCAAGAAGGCACTTTTAACATCCATTTGGTATATTTTTATTTTCTTATGAGCTGCATACGCATATAATAGACGAATTGCTTCCAATCTTGCTACTGGCGCGCAAGTCTCCTCATAATCCAATCCTTCTTCTTGATTATACCCTTGAGCCACTAACCTAGACTTATTCTTAATTGGATTTCCATCTTCATCATGCTTTGTCTTGTGAGCTCACTTAAATCCAATAATTTCTTTTTCCTTGGGTGGAGGAACTAACTCCCAAACATTACACCTTTTGAATTGATTGAGTTCCTCTTGCATGGCCATACACCATTTATCATCCTCCAAAGCTTCCTTGATGTTCTTGGGCTCTACCATTGAGACGAATGCAAAATTTTTGTGGTACTCAAGTAATCCTCTTCTAGTTCTAACTCCATCCTCTACTTTGCTAATGATTTGATCCATGAGATGTTGCTTGACATGTGCCCAATCCTTATCTAGTGGAACAAGTGCTTCACCTTCCTCTTTAATCTCATCTTGGT
Organism: Breynia disticha f. nivosa; assembly: GCA_948193385.1. Classification (NCBI taxonomy): domain Eukaryota; kingdom Viridiplantae; phylum Streptophyta; class Magnoliopsida; order Malpighiales; family Phyllanthaceae; genus Breynia; species Breynia disticha. Next base: position 2,114 of record CANYCX011266109.1, read on the forward strand.
TAGATTCCTCGATTTGATTCACTTCATTAGCATCTTATTCACCTTTCTTTGAAGTTTCACCTTTCCACATCTCATATGGGGTTTTCATTTGGTCCCATTGAAGATGTACTCTATTGATGGTGTAGCATGCTGTGTTCATTGCTTCGGCCCAAAAGTACTTTGGAAAATTGTACTCATTCAACATTATCCGACTCATCTCTTCCAAAGTGCGGTTCTTTCTCTCAACTACACCATTTTGTCGAGTTGTTCTTGGAGCCAAAAAGTTGTGCTCTATTCCATATCTTCCACACCAATCTTCAAATGTCTTAGACTCAAACTCTCCATGATCCGTCCTTATCACAATGATTGCTAAGCTCTTTTCATTTGAACTAATTTACACCACTTAGCAAACTCATTAAAGGTATCGCTTTTATTAGCAAGAAAATAAACCCAAGTAAATCTTGAATAATCATCCACAATAACAAGAGTATATAATTTACCTCCTAAACTAACATGTCTAGAGGGTCCTATTATGTCCATATGCACAAGCTCTAGAATCCTAGAAGTACATATTTCTTTCTTAGGTTTAAAAGAGCCTTTAGTATGTTTGGCTTTAATACAAGGTTCATACAAGTGATCTTTGATATATCTAAGTTTAGGAAGTCCTTTAACTATTTCATTTTTAGACAATTTAGAAAGCAAAGGAAGTGCTCCATGTCTTAGTCTTTTATGCCATAAATTTGTATTCTCATCAATTAAAACTAAACATTTTTCATTAGAAGATGCCTCATCATGCAAGTTAACAACATAAACATTGCCTTGTCTTACACCTATAAATGCTATTTTATTTTCTTTAGATGCAACACAATGAGTTGATTCAAATTTAACCTCATAGTCTAAATTACACAATTTAGAAACACTAAGCAAATTATGTTTCAAACCATCAACAAGCAACACATTATCAATGGTACGTAAAGGTTCCTTACCCACTTTACCTATACCAATGATTCTATCTTTCTTATTGTCTCCAAATGTAATATGGTCATCTTCTTTTCTTTCAAGTGATGGAATGAGGCTTTTGTCACCACTCATATGTCTAGAGCATCCACTATCAATGTACCACATACTTGAAGTGCTCCTTTTCTTTCCATGTATCTATAAAACAAAAATCACATGCTTTTGATTGGTACCCATGCTAGTTTGGGTCCTTTATTGTTAGCCATAAATACTCTATCATGGCATGAATAAGAATTATGGTCTATTTTCAAGAATTTCACATGTTTAGGTACTTTAAAATTTATCTTATCTTTATAATGGTTTAGTTTGTTCAAAGATGGTTATTCTTCTTCAAATTCCTCATAACCTAGACAACATCTAAATAAAGTATACCTTTGCATATTCAACATCTTTTCAAATTTTTCATTTCCATTAGTATGCTTTCTAGTGCTGATGTCTAGCTCTTCTTTAGCCCTATCAAGTTGCAGTTTCAATTTATCAAATTCAAGAATGCAATGAGAATGATCTTTTGATTTATTCAAAGATGCAAACAACTCTTCATTCTTACTCTCTAACAACATAACTTTCCTTCTAAGCAACTTTTTATCTTTAATTACATTTGAATAATCAACATTTAATGATTCAAAAGTATCAAGTAGTTCATCATCATTGGTTAAGAGATTTACCTCACTCTCTTCATCGCTAGAATATGTTTTGAGAGCCATGAGAGCTAGGTTTTTCTCCTCTCTTCTTTCACCATCATCCTCCTTATCGCCCCATGTTGTTATGTAGGCCTCTTTAGGATTTCCCTTTTTCCTCTCATGTGAGAGCTTTGATGATGTTATCCTACAATCCATTTAAAAATGACCAATTCATCCACAATTGTAGTAAGTGTCATCATTCTTCTTGTAGGTTGAGGAAGTATTCCTATTAAAGTTTCCTTTAGGCTATTTCTTTAATTCTCTCCTTCTTCTCTCAAGAAGATTCTTGTATCGCCTCATATTCTTGGCATAAAGAGTTACTTCTTTATCTTCCTCTAAGTCTCCATACTCCTCATCACTTTCCTCTTGAGATGCTTTAAGAGCTATACCTTTGTCTTTCTCCCTGCCCTTAATCTTGAGTCCTCTAGACTTGAGAATTATCTCATAGTTTAATAGTGATCCAACTAAAGCACTAAAATTTAGCTTGTTCAAGTCCTTGGACTCCACAATTACAATAACCGTAGCATCCCATTCTCTTGGGAGAGACCTTAGAATCTTCTTCACTCTATCACTCTCTTGAATTGGCTTCCCAAAAGATGCTAAACCATTAGTGATTTTGGCAAATTTATCCAACATTGCCGTGATACTTTCTCCTTCCTTCATTATGAAGAGCTCATAACCATGTAGGAGCATATTGATCTTGGTCTCCTTCACTTGAGTGGTTCTCTCATGTGTGACCTTTAACATTTTCTAAATTTCATTGGCATTGTCACATGATGCCACTCTATTTAATTCTTTTGAATTCAATGCACAATAAAGAATTTGCAATGCCTTAGAATTGGATTGTTCATCCTTCCAATCCTCATCATTATACTCCTCTTCTCTCTTGATCTCTCCATTGGATGACCTTGGAATCTTTCGACCGATTGCAATTACCTTCCAAACTTCTATGTCTTAAGCCTTAATAAAGATCATCACCCTCTTCTTCCACATCATATAATTGCTACCATCAAAGAAAGGAGGCCAATTCATAACATACCTAACATTCTCCTCATTTCCTTCAAAGTTCAATGCCATCGTTGATCGATTACTCTTCATATGTTAATCCAAACAAAAGAACCAGCTCTGATACCAATTTTAGGATTCAAGAGAAGGGGGTTGAACATTGAACCATGCCTTTTTCTTTGATGTTTTGGAATTGAATTGACATTATAAAGTAAAGAGATAGGAAATATGAAATAACACAAGGATTTAAAGTGGTTTGGCACAATCTTACCTTATCCACTACCTTAGTACCTCTACTAAGGATTTGCAAACTTTCACTATATTCTTTCTTTTACAAATTCACTTTCAAGATAAGTGAGAACTCTAATACATTTATCAATTGCTAAACCTCTCTCTACAACAATACTAACTTCAGCAATTTTACAGTCACAAGCACTTTAAAACAATTACAGTTTACTTCTCTCAAGCTTCAAACGTTTTTGCTCAAATGCTTGTCAAATGCTCTCAAGCTTGCTCACAAAGTGGTATTTTGAGTTTCTAGTGTTGTAGTTATCTTTCCAGCTGAGTTTTCGTTCTTATATACCTTACTATTAAGTTTATGGTCATTAGACACATAAACTAGCCGCTTGTTTTCGAAATGCCTATGCATTTAATACTGTGTTAGAGTCGTTAACGTATGTTACTACACTCTTAGAACATACGTTACCCAATTAACGTATGTACCCATCTTTCTATATCATACGTTAAGATCAACCAGCCACCACGCGTACTTCCCTGGTTTGATTCGGCCAAATATTTAAACACATTAACGTACGTTAAAAATCCCACTTAGCATACATTACTTTAATTAATGTATGTTACTATGTTCTTATCATACATTACTCATCCGCTCATTTTTAACCAAGTAGCCTTTATGAATAACGCATGTTACTAGACAAACATTAACATACGTTAATCCTTTCCATAATGCTATTTTACCTGAAAAATTCAATCTTTATCACTTTAAAGAATTTTACATTATCAAAACTAAGTTAGGGACTTAATGTGAGACTCAAATTTAAAATCCTATTTTCCCTGGTAAACCATATAATTTAAGAAATGATATAAAAATTAGAACTAAAAACAAAGGTGAGAGAAAAGATGAAGGATATATATAAGCTGTGATATAAAACCTCGGCCCAATCTGTTACATTTTTAAAACAAAAATACAAGTGGAAGCAAAATCTGTTTGAAACATATCAAACTCGAAAATCATTTAAATAATAAACGAGGGTGAGTATAAAGTATATTCAGTAAGGAATCTTAGCTTCAATTATAGTAAATGATGTGCAGGGGCAAAATACAAATCAGCATGAGGGCGTGCCTAACTGCTTTCTCCCTATGGCATCTCTGTATGCCAGTCAAACAAATCATACAGATAAAAAATAGCACACATCTCAACAATCCACATAAGATTATTATTAGAATCATAAGTTCACACAGAACATTCATATCCCACACAATAATATCAGGATAACATAAATCAACATCCATACAGGATAGCACACAACAATCATGAACCACACAGGTTTTATCTCACACAAAGAGCAATAGTCCACACAAGAATACATTTACTTAAGCACATAACAATTGAATCACACAGATCTCATAGCATTATATAGATGCAATTGTATGCAATGCAATGTCAATGCTAATGCAAATCCATACAGGATGACCCTGGGTTTTGTCCACCATAGCACATAGCAGTGAAAATCCTCTATCACACATAGCAGAGGAATGGCACACAGAATAAAGCTCATAAATACGAATCACACATAGTTTAGTATATAACAACACACAACAAGTCCTCATCCATACATGAATAGTATTGCTACACATGATTATGTCACACCGATATTTATGCAATATGTAAATGTATGAATGACATTCACATCTGCACACAACATAAGAATGACATTTATATCCTTACACAGCACAGCACAGAACATAACTCATACAGAGTAGATCATATACCACTCAGGTCTAAAACATCCACAATAACTCAACCAAATGTCAATCATATATCCCAGCAAAGCAAACACATGTTTACACATAATAAACTTAAAATCCCCGTTACTCTATTAAGGCATGTAACCTTAAACATATCACTTTCGATTTGATTCATCTATATATCCAGCAATCTCAAACATATCATTCTAGGCCGATTATAATTACATATAAATAAGCCTAAATAATGTAGTTTACGAATCAATTTAGTAAGCGTAAGAACACTTACGATTAAATTTAGTAAACATAAAAACACTACTCCCTCAAAATCAAACCACCCGTCGTACAGTTCCTCCTGTATGAAATTAAGCGCAAATATGATGTTAATTCCCCATTTTTACATTGATTCTACCTTTAGAATCATCAAAATCTAAGCATAAACCAATTTTCAACCATTTAGCAACTTTCCTCCATTCTCAACTCTTCCTAACGCAAGCAATTTATGATTTCTATCATTTAATCAGTTGCTAAGCATCAACTAATCATCCTACAACAATCTATCCTTCTAAACATCAAGAATTCTCAAAATTTCCAAAATCTCAATTTGGTTCATTCATGCTCAAATAATGGTAGTTTTGGTTTCTTGTTGATAAATTCATGATGTACAGCAAAAACCTATTAAAACCATACCAAACACACCTCCTTTTCACATCAATTTCAGTTCAAAATCATGAAATCATCTTCCAAAACCTAAAAACAAGAATATCACTTTTAGAGCATGATTTTCTTGTCAATCCTTTTTAATTTCTGTGTATGTAGGAAGATTGGATGATTAGAACAGCTTAGAATGACTTTTGAAAGTTGAGAGAATGTTCAAGAAGTGTTTAGAAGGTTTTAAGTCGGTTTGAAATGTTTTTGGCATTTTTAAAACCTATTCTGACTCTCGATAACGTATGTTAATGTTTAAAATAACGTACATTAACCTGGAAATCAATTATGGACTTTTTAGTTGAATAACGTACATTATTCTTAACAATAACATACGTTATTTTTCTATAGTTTATTGCATTGTCAATTTTCATCCGATTCGATTCCAATCGATTATGTTTTAATCTATTTTCCACATAGATCAATTCCAACAAATTTCAGGGCGTTACACTTAATGTTGATCACCCTTAATCCAACAAGGAAACTAATCATATGAATGATAGAGTTTTAGGAGTAGAACAAAGGCCACATTAAGATAATTTATTGTTTAAAAAATGTGGACCATGTGGAAAGATAAAGAGTCCTATTTATCCTCAACAATACTTAGCTAATTCTTGTTGATTTAAAATTTAAAGTTTGAGTTTAAATCAAACTGGGATAAGTAGATTAAAATAGGAGTCGTTGTTAGATTAAGATTAAGGTTTTCATCTCTCATTCTTCTCTTACAAATCTTATTTCATTGATGTTGGTCGTCTCTTATTGCTGCCAAGGTAAGAAGTTTAGTTTATTTTTCTTACTAACACGTTTTTTCCATGTATATACCAATATCGAGCTAGCACTCGTCCTCTTCGCAAAGGCTAGTCATGTGTGTGTGAACATAGAGGGAGGTCGTACATAGGTAGCTCCTTTGTGACATGTTTTGGATGGCTTGAAGGTTGTATAGGCTTGTTCCTATATAGTAGTAACTGTAAAAATTCATCTAAACACGTTTATAATCAATTTCTGAGGTAAATTCCCAAAACTAGCTTAACTTTTCAAAAAGATATGTATGCATGGCTCTTGGACAATCTTTTTGTGGCTGTTCTTGATTATTTTTGCAAAGTTTTCCACTGTGCCATCTAGAATAAAGTCATAGCAAACCTAACATATAAATCAAAAGAAAAGGCTGATAAATAGATATATAATTATTTTTCTTTGCTCGTAAGGTCATCAAACTATTCTCTATAACAAGTGTTAATATTTTGCTAATGAAATTTCTTAGATAACAAAAGAGTTTTATGCGTCAAAAAATTTTTATGGACTTGTTGAGCCTTATTGTTTATGAATATAGGATACACCACTTTACTCTCCATTTCAACACCACTATAAGATGAAGAATCTGTTACCAAAGGTTGAGTAGATTTTTATCTCTTTTATTATTGTTGAGGTGGGCAAAGTAAGGGATGATAATTTCTACTTACTTTCCATTTGAAATTTGGAGATAATTTGAAGAGTTTTTGAAATCTAATTTTTGGAAAGTAACTTTGAGGGTTTGACGGCTAGAATAATGTTTTTAAAGTAAAAAGTATGGAATTGATTGTCTAGATGTAAAAGTTTTCTGTTTTTACAAAATGTTTGGAGCTGGTATGTGTTACTTGGATGGATTTGAATTGTTGGTCGCTAGTATGTGGAGGGTTTGAAGAAAATAGAAGGAATTGAATTTGTGGATTGTAGAATGCGTGTTTATCCAACTTTTTAATGTTTCCTATAGAGTTCTTTGGTCGCCAAACTAATATGGTTGGTCGACTAGAAGCACTCATTGGACAACAAAAATTAGGAAATTATTCTAGTAAGGCTAAGGAATTGCTTATTTTTTACATCTTTTGTCGACTAAACTATGATAACACTGGGCATTTATTCTTGTCAACTAGATCTTCAACTTTTTCGATTAAATTGCCTTCTTACTCGATTATGTTGGATCAAGGGCGATCAACTTTTGTGTCCTTTCTATGTTTCAATAATGATATTACGGGAAAAATTAATATAGTTGAGTTTTAGGTTGGCTAAAGATTAAAAATAAGTGCTAGATCTATGTAACACATGTGAAAAACCTATAAGTCACGTTACTGTGCTAGGTAAACTTTAAAAATAAAAGAAAAATCATTTGGCGTATGTTATTACAGATAAGTGGCATTACACGGGTGTAACATACATTACATGGTAGGTAACATAGGTTAGGGAAATTGGCCATTAGTCCAGATTGAAGAAATTGGAAGAATATGGCACATACATTAGGTATTATGTAACATACATTAAAAAGGATGTAACGTATGTTAAACGTACGTTATCGGGAAATCCAGACTCTATCCAGAATGCTTCTACCCAAATAGGCATAAAATGGGTAACATACATTCATGTATGTAATGTATGTTAAGATTCAAACAACGTACGTTAAGGATGATTAATGCACGTTATTGAGATGTAGATTCAAAATTAACCATTATTTCATTGGCCAAAATGGTAATCATTACACAAAATAGCTACAAACTTGGAAGAGAATTTAAAAGGTATCCAAGTACTTGAAAACTTGGAAGAAAAATATTTGAAAACATACTTTGAGAGTTCTACATAAAGCAATCATCTTTCCGCTTCAAGATTGTGAAAAAAATAAAAAAAAGGCTTTTGGGTTCATCTATCTAGGGTTTTCTCAAGTGAGCATCATCAATATTCATTGAGAAACATTGAGATGATGTATTGAGATATTATTATTAGTGTTTGTCGTTTGAGATTGTTGTTTGTTAGGATTATAATCTTGTATTGCTTATAGATTGTGTTAGTGAGTTAGAACCATTATAAAGGTTCTTGTGTGGAAGTTCTCACTCGTTCTTGAAAGTGATTGTTATAGAGGAAGTTAATAGAGTGTGGGTTAAAAATATTTAGTTGGGAGACTATGGTAGTATACGTGGTCTAGTTAGAGTCAAACCACTTTAAACCTCCTGATTTGTGTTATGTGTTGTTTGCTTTGTCACTAGGTGATTGATAAAATTCTGCAAAGAACTCAAAAAAGGGTAGACACTATTTAACCCCTTCTAGTGTGTCTATCAGACTAACACTCTAAAACTTGATTAAAATCACTAGATGAAATTACAGACCTACTATGGACATAATTGTCTCTATTATACTCGACTAAAGATTTGTATTTCACCCATTTCTAAAATAAAAATCAAACTTACTTGATTAGGTAAAACACCCAACTCTCTCTATGTCATTATTGTAGTACTGAATAATAAATTTCTTATTAATCCAATGTAATTAACTGTTAAATATCACTATAATTGAAAACATTTCTCATTTAACTATTTGTTAATCAATAATATATACGTCCATTTTTTCTTCTATAACAATACACTATTAGGTTATAGATAAACATATTCAAACCATTATAAAATTACATGCACATCCAAAAACATTAATTCACAATAGAAATGTGACCCCTAAATTTAGTTACCTCTTATTTTCATCTATATTTACTTCGCTCAAGTGGTACCTGAACATGGACATCATAATTTTTGAAAAATGACAACTTGGAAATACAATGGTATAAAGTAAGGATCCTTTTTCACACTTGAAATTATATATACACATTTCATTACTTTGCATAAAGCTACATAGTATTTCAAGAGGGGATATCATAAAAATCAACAATGTTTACAAAATTAATAAGGTTATAAAAGAAAAGAAATCACATAGACCCCATTTCAATTATAACCCAAGATAAAATGAATGTATGCACTATAATGTTCAATACAAGTTTTGTATGACATCTTAAACGTAAAGATTAGTGCACAACCCACCTTGGTTCTTCCATCCTTCAGGTATGAATCGGAGCAAGCAAAATAGTTTATCACCTTCTTGTTGAATCCCCTCAAGTCCCTGCCAATATGGCAGGCATAAAACGCATGAGTTGTGAAACTCAGTAAGCAACACTTACCAAAATGGACAACTTTCCCTAACTCATTTGCATTCACAATATCTGTACTTTCGATACAATATTTATACACTTCTCAAAATGAATAAGCTTCACATTTGATCAAATCCATTCCACACATTACCATACAAACATTTCAACATTTCACTTGGTACAATGTACAATCAATTCCAAATAGGAGTTCATTTAATGTACATGGCTTTGTCTAAGTGTCATTGAAGAATAACAAGGTTTACTTAGGAAAATGAATGAAATATCAGTACATTAATGGGAATACAGTGGTGTCATATAGTATGAATAATGATCAACTCATTTGATCATCTAACTTTGAGTTAGAACATGTGCCACCTTCGTGGCACTTGTGTCACGAATGATAAGCCTTAAGAGCTACCATTTGTGACTCATACAATTTGAAGGAAAAATGGACAGAAGCCTGGTCGCGTTCTTGACTCTTCATGCCAGTTGTGACCCGTAAATATAGTGCATTCGTGACTCAAATTTCGAATTGCATTTGTGACCAGAATCATGGTGATTTTCGTGACTCAGGAGATCACGTTCGTGACTCATGAAATTGATTCAAGAATGATTCCAGAACTAAGGTCACGTTCATTAATCATGTGTCACGATTGAGAGTTACGAACGTGATGCCTCAATGTCTGATTCGCGGCACCCTGGAAAAGTTGAATTGGAGTTCCAGAAGGAGTGTCATGTTCGTGACACTTTTTATCATGTTCGTGACACTCAATTTTGCAAAGAAAATTTCCTCTAGAAGACCAGTCATGAAAATGACTGAGCTCAGTCAAGATCGTGATTGGTTGCTATCCACCACCATTTATGGCCATAAAGCCAGCATTATCGTGACTAAGGACAGTCACGAATGTGACTGGTTGGCAGTCACTTTTACTTAGCTAATTTTTTAGTTCAACTCAGCACTATATCAATCCTTAAACATACATGCAAGTTTCAAGCAATTAAATTCCACTATTCATACCACATTTGCACTTGAAAACTCAACCTTATTAAGCACATAAATGACCAAGCCCACATGATCACACTACACAGAACATCGCATCACAACCTTATTAAGCCACAGTGTAGTATTGGATAGATACTACCCGTAATTGTGCTCCCCAAGGAGCCCATAACCACTCCCTCATTCCTTATCACTTATGAGCCCTTTTTTGCATTTTTTGTGTCAATAGACACTTGCCCACTTATGAGCCCTTTTAGTCATTTTATTTGCCCACCTATGACCTAAATGCATGAATGTTATGTTCCTATTCCTTAAAATAATTATGCACTCATCAACCAATTCATGTCATGCTAAAAAATTTGAATCCAATTGTCATCCATTCATAAATCTCGACAGCAAACAACATTACTATTCATTTAACATATCACATGGCATTTCAACAATTATCCACAAAGCTCCTCATTCAACCATTTAATCCGTACACACAATCATGTACACATTTAACATAAAAGCGAGATATTCTTTTCTCCATATAACCATTCATACAAGGACAATATAGGCCACACATGTACATGGATCATTTTAAAACACCACACCAACATTCTCACACCTTGGGCTCAACACAATCAAACAATATCATAAATTTCATCAAGCAACCATATCAATTAAAACCACAATCCCTCACTCAACAACAACACAAACATGGGAAAATTGTACTCATGTTACTTACCTTTCCAAAAGCGCATAGCGGCTTGTTTGGGAGCCTCCCACGCCGCGATTTGAATTCCCTAGTATTAACATTATAAATTTTACATTGATATTTCATTCATTCAATTTTGCAAAATGAATAATACTTGCCTATAATATGCATTTATTACATGTGTTTTACTTATTCCCCCACTCTCACATCATAACACCTTCCAATTATTCATCTACCCCTAATACCACATTCACTTCCCTTTACACCAACCACCATAAATACTATATACAAGATCATTTAGATATAATTCAATGATCATCACTCTCCAATACTTCCCAAACATTGTAATCCAACATTTCCCTCTTCTAACTAACTAATTTCCATAATCATTCCTTCAAACTCTCCAACATTATACCACCCAACCAATTTAATACTTAAAACACTCTTATTACTCACCAAACAAACTTACCCAAGTGACAACACACAAGCAAATCCTCGTTTGCACAAAGCCCCAAATTCGTCACTTATAGGGTCCTCTTTCTCTCATATTTTTTGTGTTCCTAATATATGATTCAACGTCAACAATAAGAAAAAATGGATAGTAGAGGGTTTAAGCTTTCCAACAAGTCCTCATTTGCTCAATTTGGAGCTAAAATGGAAGAGTTATGAGAGTTTGAAAACTAAGGTTTAGGGAAATTAGGATTGAAGAGGTAAGGAAGGTTTCTTACCTTGATTTAACCCAAGATCACCGTCAACACTACATGCTGCCAAATTTCCTAAAGGTGGACGGTTGAGAAAGATTTTTGGTAGTGAAGGGGAGAAAGAAGAAGAATGTTGTGTGGGATGAGAGGAAATGAGAAGGAGTGTAGGGTTTTTAGGGTTGTTAATGGGCCTAGTTCAATTTACTTCGTAATTCTCTTTTTAACTCAAGCCAAACCAAATCTAGATACTCAATTCTAGTAATGTATATCTCCCCCTAAAATTCCTAAATCCCCAATTAAAACTAATCTCCACTCTGCTCACCTAATTAATCTCTCAAAACAAAATCCGAAAAATTTCTCTAATTTTTCTACGTATTTTATTTAGATTTTTAATTAAATTGAAAATTTGGGGCATTACAACTCTACCCCCTTAAGAAAATTTTGTCCTCGAAAATTAAGTCGTACCTAAATCAGAAAAAAAAGGATAACGCTTGCGCGTCTCCTCAACTTCCCAAGTTGCATATTGCGGGGAATGGAAAGTCCATTTGACTTTGACCATCGAGATTTCTTTGTTCATTAACCGGCAAACCATCCGATCTAGGATTTCAACAGGCTCTTCTTTATACATCATGTCCTTCGAGATTTCCACTTCAGGTTCCTCAAGAACGTGGCTCTGATCCAATCTATACCGCCTCAATATGCTCACATGGAAAACATTATGTAGCCAGAACAATTCATTAGGTAGTCCAAGCTAGTAAGCCAAAGTTCCTACACTTCTAATGATTTCATACGACCTAATAAATCGAGGACTCAGGTTCCCGCTCCTACTGAATCTCAAGAATTCTCTCCAAGGTGACACTTTAAGAAAACCCTTCTCACCTACCTTATAGGTGATTTCTCGCTTATTCTTATCAAAATAGCTCTTCTGACAATCTCGAACAGCTTTTATGCACTTTTTAATTACTTGAACTTCCTCCACAGTTTGCTGCACCAATTTCAGTTCTTCAATCTGTCTCAATCCTTCAACATTCAAAATACTGGACTTCTACACTTCCTGCCATACAGAGCTTGGTACGATGTCATTCCAATGTTGGAATGATAGCTGTTGTCGTACAAAAACTCTATTAATGGCAAGTACTCATCCCAGTTGCCTCTGAACTATAGAATACATGCTCTAATCATGTCTTCTAGAGTCTGTATCGTCCCTTATAACTGTCCATCAGTCTAGGGGTGAAAAGTTGTACTAGATTTAAGTCTAGTACCCATAACATTCTGCAAACTAACTCATAAATGCGAAGTAAAATGAGGAAATCAGTCAGAAACAATCAAAATTGGCACTCCATGGAGTCTAACCACTTTTGCTACATATTTCTCTGTCAGCTTGTCCAAAGAATCATCGTGTTTGATCGCTAGAAAATGTGCATATTTGATCAACCTATCCACAATAATCCATGCTGCTTCATGATTTTGGAAATTTCTAGGCAAACCAACCACGAAATCCATGGTTATTCACTCCAATTTCCACTCTGGAATAGCTAAAGAATGAAGCTTTCCAGCTGAAGCTTAGTGCTCAACCTTGATTTGCTGACAACTCAGACACGTAGCCACGAATTCTACGATTTCTTTCTTCAATACAATTGTTTCAAATCTCTGTACATTTTTGGGCTTCCTAAATGCATAAAATACTTCATGGAATGAGCTTCTTGCATAATCTCCTCCTTCAGCTCTGGGAAATTCAGTACACATAGCCTATTCCCGTAGTGTTGAACTCCTTGTTCATCAAGCTCATATGGTGTTTCTCTTCCTCTTTCCACTTTCTTTTTGGCGACCATTAACTTTTCATCATCTAATTGCCTCTTTTTTTATCCGTTCTTGAATTAACGGTCTCACTAAAATATTGGCTAACAACCCTTCTTCTATCACTTAAAGTTCTAGCCGTAGCTCTCCCATTGTAAACAACGACTCAACATTATAGGAAATGGCATCACACATGACTTGAGACTTCTTACTCAAGGCATTGGTTACAATATTAACCTTACCTGAGTGGTCTTCAAACGAACAATCATAATCCTTTAATAGCTCATTCCACCTCCTTTGTCTAAGGTTCAATTCCTTCAGGGTAGTGATATACTTCAAACTCTTTTGATCAGTGAATATCTTGAAGGTTTCTCCATAATGTTAATGCCTCTAAGTCTTTAGAGCATAAATTATCACTGCAAGCTCTAAGTCATGCGTCGGGTAATTGAGCTCATGTCGCCTCAACTGGCTTGAAGTATATGTTATCACCTTTGCACCTTACATTAATACACCACTAGACCCATCCCAGAATTGTCAGTATATACCGTATATTCACCGTCCTCTGATGGCAGAGTCAAAACAGGCGCCTCAGTCATCCTCTTCTTATTCTCTTCAAAACCCCTTGATATTTCTCAGTCCACTCAAACATAGCGTTCTTCTTCAAAAAACTAGTGAGAGGTCTTGCGAGTATCGAAAAATACTGAATGAATCTCCAATAATAACCCGCCAAACCTAGGAAACTCTAAATTTCTGTTACATTGTTTGGAGCTTTCCATTCTTTCACTGCCTTGATCTCTGACGGATCTGGATGCTCACCATGTTTGGAGATCATATTACCTAAAAATGCAACCTCTTCCAACCAAAACTCGAACTTAAAAAACTTGGCATACATCCGTTTATCTCTTAAAATCTGCAATGCCACTCTCAAGTGCTCCTCATGTTCACCTCTGCTCTTCGAATAAATGAAGATGTCGTCAATGAAGACCACAACAAAGGTGTCCAGATAGGGTTGAAAGATTTTATTCATTAAGGACATAAACGCGACTGGAGCGTTTGTCAACCCAAATGACATCACTGTGAATTCAAAATGACCATATCTGGTCCTGAACGATATCTTTGGCACTGACTTCTCCTCCAATCTCAATTGCCAGTACCCCAACCTTAAGTCGATCTTGGAGAAAACTAATGTGTCCTTTAACTGATCTAAAAGATAATCAATTCAGGGTAACAGATATTTGTTCTTTATCATCACCCAATTTAACTGACAGTAGTCAACGCATATCCTCATGCTCTTGTCCTTCTTCTTGACAAATAATACAGGCGCTTCCCACGGAGAAATACTCGGCCTAATAAAACCTTTACCGAGCAATTCCTCCAATTGCTTCTTCAACTCCTTCAATTCGGCTGGAGCCATTCGATAGGGTGATATCAATGTAGAAGCTGTTCTTAGTACGGTCTCTATTTCAAAATCTACTTATATACTAGGAGGCAGTCTAGAAAGATCCCCTAGAAACACGTTCGAGTATTCACATACTATTGGAACTTCTAACACTCCCACACTGGGCTTCATAGTGTTTACCACAGTAGTTAGATATGCCTCACAACCTTCTTTCTTCAAACTCACCACTTGCACTGCAGATATTAAACAAGAGGGTACTACCCTTCTATTGCCAACAAATAATATCTTCTTTTGCCCGTCAATCTTAATGGAGAGTCAATCCACCACTACTTTATATTTTTAGAGCCAGTCCATGCCTAGGATCAACTCAAAATCCTTCAAATGGATTGCCACTAAATCCACTTAAAATTCACGGTTGTCTATCACTATCGGACAAGACCTCACCGCTTTATTCATCTTCACCACTTCCTCAGATGGCATTGACACCATTATAACATATTCTATGGTCTTCACCTTCGTATTTAAGAGTTCCCAACCATTTTCCCTCAACCCCAAGCATGAAAAACACTCTACCAACCCTTCCAAACCTCAAATATTTTCCACACATAGAGACTCGTAGATTTCACTCCAAAACCTAGCCTAGACGAGCTATAAGGTGGTTAGACGAATTCTCAGCAAGGTAAGTTCCAAGTTTGATGAAATTTATGCCATATAGAGTGAGTTTTCTATGAAGTTTTGTGGGGTTTTATGTGTTATTAAAAATAGCATGCGTGTTTGGCTTACATTGTGAGAATGATGAGAGATTTAGAGTTCTAGGGTTTGGTAACTTGGGAATTTTTTAGAAATGGAAGTGATGGTAGGAAATTATGTTTGATTATATGAATAATGAGTAAAATTGGATTGAATGTGTGTATGTATTGATATTAAGAACTCTAATGGCGGATCAGACGACGAAGCGGTTCTTGGAGCCCAAGGTAAGTGTTCTTTGACACTTATGATTGTAGCGTTAGCGTTGGTTTGGTTAAATTAAGATCTAAATGTCTTATTTGCTTATACGATAGTGGAAAGGTGTCCAAAAGGGAATTGTATGTTGAATGGTCTTATGTTGAATGTTTGGAAATGGTATGCTTTACCTTTTGTGATATGTTGATTATGATGAATGTTGGTATGTCGTATGATAAATGCACTATTAAATGAGTAAATTGATTGTGTGAATTTGTGCTGAACATGTTTGTGCGTTTTGAAGTGTGGTAAGGTGTTATAAAAATGTCGTACTAATGAGTGAGATAATAATGTAACTTGGTTAAGTAAGAGTAAGTGATATTATGAAATGTGCTTATGGGTTGTGCTAAAATGGTTACGGGTGTTATGTTTGAAATGATTCGTGAATTATAAGTGGTTGCAAAATGTGTATGAGTGCATTAATAAGGCTTAATGAAAGTGAGTTGTGAAATGATACTAAGTGTGTGAAAGTGGTGTAATGACATGAGTTGTGAAACAATATTGATTATGATAATGTGATGTTAAGGTATTTGGTAATGCGTTCTAATTGCATTCAATCATGTCATGTGGGTAAGTTATGAGTATCATGGTGTGTGTGTTCATAAGAAGAAAAGAAAGGGGATTTGCCCAAATACACGAAAGAGAGTGGACTCTCTCTTTAATATTAAAACAAGGGGGATTTGCCCAAAACCCACAAAGAGCGTGGACTCTCTCTTCATTATGAAAACAAGGGGGATTTGCCTAAAAGAGAAAATGAGAGTGGTCTCTCCCTTAAAAAAGGAAAGGCTCTAGAGTAATTGCATTGTGTGCTTGTATTCACATAACCATGCATGCATTCATTCATTTCTATCATAATATAAGTTTGGTTTATTTGGATTATTATGTGCATGTATGAAATAAGTATGGGAATGGTTGGCTTATATGTATGACTTATGATAATGATGAATGATGTGAAAGTTTATGATTATGTGGTGATTGGAATGTAACAGATTTGTATGATGTTATATGCTGAGTTTGTGTGAAAATTGTTGTTTGTATGTTTGGTTCTTGATTAAAGTGTTGAGGTGAAGGATGCGTTGAGATTTTGAGTTATGAATGCTTAAAGTGTGCTTGTGAAATGCTAGTTATGCATGTGGTTGTTTTATTTAAAGCTTTAAGTGTTTAATGTGCTGAATTTGTGATTCTAGCAGGTAAGAACGGACTGGGAAACAGCCTTTGAAAACCATTTCCCAAGCCGTTCTACCTATGCTGTCAAACAGAAATGGAGAACGGCCTTAAGAACGACCTGGCATGGCCGTTCCCCTGGTCGTTCCCATAGTCCTAAAAAACTAGTTTTGTGTTGGTTTAATGATCGAATGAATTTGTTAATTAATCTAATGCGATGTAGCCTATTAGGAACTAAAAAGTGATGGACTTAGGAGGACTTATTAATGAAAGATTATGGAATGTGGTAATGTGGCAGGAAGACTTCTAACTTTTAACACTTGATGCAACTAATACATATCTAAAGTACACTAATGCTCTAGGATGAATTCCTTATCGAATAAAACACTTAAAAGATGGTATTTGACATGGCAATGGTGAGCCATTAGGGAAGCTAGGCGCGAATGCGGCTTTGTGTTCCACGAGCACACCCTTATTGGCCGAAGGTTCCCCTACGCATCAGCTTAACAACAATAGGGTTTCACTTATTGAATATTTCTATATACTCATCTTTATTTTGCTGTTGAATGTGTGCAGAGCGACAGTAGCTGGTGGTCAGGATAGTATTTTCTGGGACACTAGGAGGTGTGATACACACGGATAGGTCGGCTCCTAGTGGACTTTTGGACACCACACATTTTTTATTTTGTACATCTATACACCTCATAGTACAGGTTTACAACTCATGCATTGTTTTAAATAGAAACCATTTGCATATGCATACTTTATGCTTGATTAGTACTTTGGCCTGGTTTAATGAAATGTATGCACACCCTTCTTTATATATTTTTCCTTGTGAATGATTGTGTTGATTTTGAAACAAATATGGGGAAAAATTCAAGTTTTATTCGAAAATGAATTTAACGATTTTTGGAATTCATATTTTTAATATTTTATTATCAAATAAATTAATTAGCTTTTTAACAACCCATTTTGCCTATGCCATTATTATATCAACTAATAATTATTTTCTTAATACTCTAGTGAAATTCACTATTAAACATTATTATAAATTAAAACTTTTATCACTTAACCATTCAACAATTTTTAATTTTTATGCTTTTTAATATCAACACACTATTATGTTTTAGAAAACAATAATCAAACAATCACAATATTACACATATATCCAAATACATTAATTTATAATAGACTGTTGAATAAAATGATGCATTCATTTATATGTTTTGATAATGTGCTAAATTGATAATGTGATGTGCTAAATTGATAATGTGATAAATTGATAAATATCTTAAGAATTATTTAAGAATTATTTATGTCTTGAAAATGTGCTAAATTGATAGAAATGTTAAGACTTATATTTGTTTTTTTTATAATGTGATGATTTGAAAAATATGTTTTGATTATGTGCTAAATTAATAAATGTGTGCAAGAATTATTTTTTGTATGAATAATATTTTACTATTCATTTATTCATAAAATATGATATTATTTGCATGTAAAATATTGATTCATAATCTGAATATTTATTTTGTGAATTCATGAATAATATTATGTGCATATATATATTGTGTTTAAGATTAAATTGAATAGTGCAACAAAATATTACTCGTATGAAATAAAATGGCACATGAATATTTAAGAATTTGCATGCATGAATAGTGTCACGTGAATAGTGACATGCAACGTGAACAGTAACTTTGCATGAAATATTTGCAATGTCTGTTCAGATTTTACGAAGGGAATTTTTGTACTTTACAAGTCAGATTTCTCACAAGTTTTTAGCAGGATATTTGTGTGATTTATTGTTGGTAAAATGAGTTGTAAAAAGTGAAGAATAAAATTGGCAGGTTCTCAGGACGATTGAAAACAAAGGAGGCGGAAGGATCAGGTTCTCAGGCTAGAGAGTGAGAACTCAGGTAAGTAACA
>CANYCX011266576.1:0-13124 GCA_948193385.1 Breynia disticha f. nivosa
CACATAGGTATTCAATCCATTTCGATCAAAACATTCAACATAGGTAAAGAAAACATCAATACACTCGTATTGATAATCAATCAAACATCACATTCGTTATGGTTCACTAAGAACCTAACAATTCAGTAGAGCATTATAGGCCAATTCTATAAGAAATAAGCTTAAGAAATAAGGATATACGAATCCATTTAGTAAGCGTATAACACTTACGTATAAACATAACCACTTACAATTGATTTATGTAAGTTAACCCACTTACCTTTATAGCAAGCCAAAATCAACGAACTGAACTCCGAATTATAATCCTCCCAATCGTCGTACAGATCCTCCTGTACGTAAATAATCATATGCGATACATTACTATCCAAGTCAATCATTGATTCTAACTTTAGAATC
The DNA here is from genome assembly GCA_948193385.1 of Breynia disticha f. nivosa. Classification (NCBI taxonomy): domain Eukaryota; kingdom Viridiplantae; phylum Streptophyta; class Magnoliopsida; order Malpighiales; family Phyllanthaceae; genus Breynia; species Breynia disticha. Next base: position 397 of record CANYCX011266576.1, read on the forward strand.
ATTAACATATCATTTGGAAACCATAAATCAACTTTATGTTAACATTTCCAACAATTTCCTTTTAAATCATCCTTCCTCAATTTCCATCTCTAAATCATTCATAATGATCATTTCAACTCCTTACATTTATTTACATCAATTCTAACAACATTTCTAGTCAATACAAACACAATTCAACTCAATGTCAACCAATTGTCAACTTAACCTAAACCTTAGGTTATACCTCTTTCCCATCACTTTCTTTACATAAAATCATTCTAAAAACATCTCTAAACTCATTTCCAATCTTCCAACATCAATATCAACATTATTCATCAATTTCTAGCAACTATATTAACCATTTATTTCAGCAAAAACCAATCCTAAACTTAAAATCAACCATATGTATACCATCCTACCTCTTACCTTGTCAATTTAGGATGAAAATAAGAAAAAAATCAACCAAAATCAATTCCCCTACTAAAACCCTTCTTCTCCCAGCTTTCTCTGAAAGTTTTCTCTGCAGAAAACGGATTTGGAAAGTATAGAAATGATTTGTCGGTTGATCGATCGAAACATATATTATTTTTTTCAAACCGACAACGAAGTACGCGGAGTCATAAAGTACGCGTGGTAGATCATTTACTACCCGTTCTCGCTCCCACAATGTGTCTATTTGTACCAAGTACGCGTGCTCGGCTTTTATTACGCGTGGTCGTGCCGACACCGTGTACTTTTGTTTCACTGCGCGTACTTTCTAAAATCATAATTTTTCTGATTTTCTTTATTTATTTCGTGTCAACTTTACATCAACCTTTCGTATACTTTTAAATACTGATATTTTCACATTTATTTTAATATGAAAATTTTCTTTTCTGGGATGTTACACTTGGTATATCTGCCATATAAGATTATTGAGAGAGTGGAACCACTTGTGACACTAAATTTTACTTTTCATTAATTTATGAAATTTCCAAAATCCTTAAAAAAAAATTTCAAATATAAACACTTGATGGTTACTATGAAAAGTTTAGTTTACAATAAGTAAGCATACAAAATTGTGCAAACAAAACCAAAGATTAGAGAGAAAACATTGACGACTACATTGGAGTTTTACAAAGTTATGAAAACCATTTTTAATGAAAACCTCCCTCATCGAACCCTTGCCCAAGTATGGAATCATCCACTAACTTTCTATAACACCAACAACCACAATGAAATAGGTGAGTATAAAACTCAGTAAGTGGATACCTCCTACAACACTTACCTGTGGAATTGACTTATGTATGTCTAATTTCACATTTATGCTCATATATACTATGTTGTTATGAACTTGAAAGTTTGACTTATGATTCATTATTTGGAAAGTTTATATGAGAATGCATGAAAATGGACATGGCATTATTATGATCTTGCTTGATGTTTATAATTGTTGTGTGATTATGAACTTGGAAAGAATATGAAAGCATGAGATTGATTGCTTTGAGGAGTATGTTATCATTTGAGTTATCATTTGCATTAGCACTGTGTGACACGAGCTGTGTGTTATCCAGATAAGCTATGTGTTATCCTTACGAGCTGTGTGCGATCTTTATGAGCTATGTGCTCTTCTTATAAGTTGTGTGCTAAGGATGATTTTGAGGAAAAAGAGGAAAACCCCAGGGCATATTGTGTCCGATTGCATTGTCATTGCACTTTCATTCCATATTGCATACATATGAGATTTATGTTATAGAATGAGTTAATTAGTTTTCTGTTGGCTATTGTTATGATTGCTATTAATATTGAGGTTATTGGTGTTGTGTTTATAAGTTGATTGCTATGATAATGCTTATATGTTTAAGCATGTGTCGTATGGTTTGATAGCAAACAAGTGTGATATAAATGTGTTTTCTTGGGATGCCATTCACTGTAGATATGGTATATATATTGCTCTGATTAAGTACTAACATTAAAGAACTTATTTGTTGCTGTGTTGGGTAAGAATTGGAAATGAATTATGCATTTTTGAGAGTCAGCACGAACCCCGTGTTGACAGCACACCCCACCCGTGTTGACAGCACGCCCATGTGCTACAGACCAATTTTAACACCACAAACCATGCCTGAGATATTCTCAAAAAATGGATGGCCACGACCTCGTGCTCTACAGGGCACGACTGTGCCACCTGGAAAATATGCGGTACAGATTTTTAAACAGCAATTAAAAGCAGAATGAGTAGAATTTAAATAGGGATGTTTACCCTATTGCATAATGTATTTAAATAATAATAATAATAAACTATTACTTATGCATTAACTACTTTGGTAAGTGTGTAAAAGCACTTACTGAGTATGAAAATACTCACCCTTTGTGTGTTTCGAAATGTTTTACAGATCGTAGATAACAGCTGCTTGTCCCCAAATTCTTAGCTCCAGATTTTCGATGTTTGGACTTTTGTTTTACATATTAGTACATATGTTGTGTGTGTGTGTGTGTATATATATATATATATATATGCATTTCAATTTAAAATTATTTTTCAAACTATACTACAGCTTCTACAAATATATGTTTGATAAAATATTGTTTTGGGCAGAGGTTTTAATATAAAAGCATGTATTTTCATTTTAATTGATTTGATTTATAAATTTATTTAAGAAATTGAGATTTCTATGTAAATAAAGTTGTAAAAAATAAGTCTCACATAAGCACTTAACTAAATTAGCTAATCTTAATTATGTAGGGTGATATATGACTCAACTAAACAACTCGAACACCTTCACACTGCGATTGATTCTCGAAAGGAAGAAGCTTAATGGGTCTAATTTCTTAGACTGGTCTTGAAATTTGAGGATTATGCTGAAACAAGACAAGAAACTCTATGTATTGGATGCCCCTGTTCCTCTCGAGCTGGTTATGAATGCAATTGCTATCCAAAAGGAAACCTGTAAGGCCAAGAAAATTCATTCCACTGACACCACATGTCTTATGATTGCTACTACGACTCCTAAATTGCAAAAATAGTTTGATAAAATGGAGGCATATGAGATCATGGTGAACTTAAAACTTAATTTTCAAAAGCAAACTCAGTTTGAGAGATTTGGTACCACGAAATCTCTTGTCTTTTGTAGGATGACTCCAACTACTTCGATTAGTGCCCACGTACTGAAAATGAAAGGGTATCTTAATACTCTTGAGAGGTTCAAAGGACAAGTTCCTAGGGGCCACAAATCTGATTTTCGGGACATTACCTGAAGCATACAATTAATTTATGATGAACTATAATATGTAAGGAATGTCCAAGTCATAGATGTAGCTACCCTAATTGTGAAGAACAGAAGAAGAGATTGAGTTGCAAAAGACAAATTTGATGTTCATGGTCCAAGGGGACACATTAACAAGAAGAAGAAAAAGTGGAACAAGAAGTTGAAACCCAAGGGTCCTAAGCCCAGTGGGAGTCAAACTCAAGTTCTGACTCCTTCTTCCAAGGTAAGTCATCTAATGATCCAGGAGAGTGAGAGTACTTGCTTCCATTCCAACCAAATTGGTCATTGAAGGAAGAATTGTAAACTATTTAAGGAAGAGGAAAAAAGGAATGGAACCAAGGTGTCCACCTCGGTTATTTAAGTTTTTTAGCTTAAGTTTTTCTACCACTTTAGTATTTATACTAGATGTTATGTTCTAACATTTTATTTTTCATATGTGTAGGTACTAAGAAGTGAGTTAGGGCTTGAAGGAAGGAAGGGTGAACCTTTTTTGAAGGTGAAGGAGCATGTGGTCTTTTGCTTGTTGTCCCCTTCAAGATTTAGATTTAGACTTTAGTTATGAATAAAGTTTCATGTTGTCTTTATGATGGTTATTGTTACGATTCATTATTTTTGATATTTTGGAATTTTGATTATTCTATTTAGTTTAATGTAAGTATTTCTTTTATATCCTTGTCTAAGTGAATTGATTATGACTTAAATGCATTCCTATATATCTTTGAAATAATTATCTAAGCATATAAAACTAAGAATAATGACTTCTCTAAGAAGTGTTTTAGTAGCTAAATTTTATAGAAAAGATAGTTGTTTATGTTTTCATCTTCAATACAAAGAATAATGTGTGTCATGTAAAACATCCTAACTTTTAAAATTCATTAATCACATAATCACTGTTCATTTTACTATCTTTAGTGTATAATTAAAAACTTTTCTTTCTATTCGTTGAATTCGATACCTATACATTTCATCTTATCATTAACGCTCAAACGTATACATATTCATATAATAGTTTATAGCTCGATCTAATATACAATAAGAACACAAATGGTACTAGTCAACACACCCATGGGCTCAGCTTTGTGTTGATTTAATACACCCTTTGTTTTGTATAACACAAAATCTGTAACAATTAAATACAGTATCTGTATGTCGGCTGTAACCTGGAATACACTCATAACCAACCTAATATCAATCCTGCAACCAAACATAATCAACAGTATAATCTCCCACACGTATATATCATCATCTAAATATCAACATGCACCTCAACCTAAACTATCATCTAGAATAACCAACATCACTCATATATACATATATACCAACCAACATCATCCAACAACATCAAACATGTGATGCTCAAAATTCAGGACTGGTTTTCTTTAACTATTAATCCTTTTATTAGTTTCATAGCCATATTTTTTTTTCTTTTAACATGATAAATTTCAATCTGTATTCCACATGCTGACACTAACTAGCAAAAACCTGTGAATACCATTTGAAAATAAATGAAAGGAAATCATGAATCATTTCTATGAAACTGTAATCAAAATGAATCGTGCCTTGGAGAAAAGCCCTACACGGCGAGTATCAATGATAATGAAAAATAACAAGATTTACAAAACACATTTTATAGAAAAGCAAAATGTGTAAAGTGAGTAGATCGTCTACTAGGCAGTGTCCTCATCTGTAATACACAAACACAACCTTACAAAGTATGAGTACAAAAACTTAGTAAGCGTATGTCTCTCTCGTCACTTACTGTGGAACTCAAATTTAAAACCCATATTTCCTAATAAACTATATAATAAAAGAAATGATATAAAAATCAAATCTTTGAAGCGAGGAGAGAGAAAATATATACACGCTGTTTATATCAATCTCGGCCCAATCCTGTTTAGTTTTTAAAACAAAACACAAGCAGAAGAAAATTGTTTGAGAAACATTCAAACATAAGTTTTACGTGTATATACATATCTCTACAACATATGTACAAAGCAAAAATCAAAAATAAACTCTGAAGCCGAACCTTTGACGTAAGTCGCAAGCTAAACTATGATCACCACTATCTCTATCCAAAAGTAGCTACCTACGATCTACACATCATTTAAACAAACACACAAAGGTGAGTATGAAACATACTTAGTAAGCAATCTTAGCTTCATTTAGATAAAATGATGTGCAGGGGAAAATGTAAATCAACACGAGGACGTGCTTAACTTCTTTCTCCCTATGGCACCAGATTATGCCAGCAAACATATCCATTCCATTCACACAGAATTTCTAACCACACAGATATATATCTCACTCAGCACACAGCAATTTGTTCACACAAAACATCAATATAGCACACAACAGCATTATAATCACACATATCAATATCCGCACAGGATAGTACACAGCAATCAGGAACCATATAGGCTCTATATCACACAGGATTGATCACTCAGATCATATTCAGAAAAAACAACTATCCACACAGGAATACTGATCACTCAGATCTCATAGCATTGTGTGAATGCAAATGTATGCAATTTTAAAGCTAATGAAAATCCACACAGGATGTACACTAAAAACCGATTTTAGCGACCAAACGTTTGGTCGCTAAAATACATATTTTGGCACTAAATGAATTTAGCGATTAAAGTTAATGTCCAAAAATAGGTCGCCAAAAACATACCTGGGTTTTTGTCCTCTGTTCTATACAGGAGAGGATACCTCTATACCACACAGGAGAGGTTTCAAACGCACATAGCTCAGTCCAGGACAGCATACAACACGTCCTTTATCCACACACGAAAGTCCACATAGGAATATTGTTGCCACACAGGCTCGTGTCACACAAAAACTTATGTAATATATAAATGCATGAATGACATTCGTAATAACATGTAGCATAGGAATGACATTTATATTATTACATCTCACAAAGTATAAAACATAGCCCACATAGAGCATATAATATACTACACAAGTTACATTTATCACGAAACCATAACACACTGGTATAACTATCATCAAAATGTCAATATCAACTCCATATCAACATTTAACAATGTAAGCAATACAAGCTTACCATTAATCAACTATATATCAACCATATGTCAACTATATGACAACCAAGGTATATATATATGTCAAACATATGTCAACCAAGATATATAGCCAAAACACATAGTAATTACATTCAATCAATGAATCAACAAGACAATAATTCATTTCAAGCCTTACAACATTCTTTCACTTTGAATCAACAAAATATATCCATATTCAATCTACTAGAATAGATAAAATCAACTCTAAGTCAACCAACACATCTCATTTTCTATATGATTCATTTATATCTAGCAATCCCAATCACATAATTATAAGACAACTATAATGACATATATATATATAGCTTAATAATTCTACATTCTCACTTAAGAATTAATCTTATGATCAAATTTAGTAAGCATAGAATACTTACCTCTGAATACAAGCAAAATCAACAATGTCAACACCGAATCAATCCCTCCTCAATCGCCATACAGATCCTCTTTTACAAAATTAATCGTATACAATTCATTAACTAATCATTACCACATTGATTCTTTAATTAGAATCATCAAAGAATCATTTATAAACCTTATGTCATCTGTTCCAATAACTTTCCTTTATGACCAATTCTTCCTACAATCCATCCTCTTAAGGATATACATCTTCTCAATCTTATACAATAAGTTATTCAAGCTCTAATCACTCAACAACATATGTTTCCAACTTCAATTTCAATTTAAACACATTCAGTCTTCAATTCAAAATATAAACCTACATAAATTCATAAACCAACTATCAACCTTACTTTACCTTGTCAACTTGGATTGATTTCTTACAAGAATTAAAGTTCTTCTTGCTAATTAATCTCTTTCACTCAAAAACAAAGGGTTTTGCTTCTTGCTCAACTCTCCCCTGCTATTTTCTCTAAAGATCAAATGATAGTTCATGAAGGTTTGAGTGAATAGAGCAACTTATATTTTTTTTTCAGAATTTAGTGAAGAACGCGTGGTGGATGGAAAAATACATGTGGTCATGCCCACTGCGCGTACTTCTCTGGTTTTCAGCATTTTCCTTTTTCTTTGGTTATTTCATATACACTTTGTATCAACCTTCAATCAACCTTCATATATCAAAATATAAAAATTTATTTTTCATTATTTTAATACAAAAAAATCATAATGTCATAATTCACCCCTCTTAGAAAATTTTGTCCATGAAATTTAAAATCAAGTCATCAAACAACTCAATCAATCATATCATAACATTCGTAAATCTTATCAACATAGCATTGCATCTAATATCGAATCTAGAATAAGAACATACCTCAGTGCTCTGATGTAGAGTTTGGAAACAGATATGCATACTATCGTGTCATATCCAACTCAACCTCCTAAGTAGCTTCTTTTGGTGAATGAAAACTCCATTTCACCAAAACCATCAAAATCTCACGATTCCTCAACCGTCTCACCTGTGTGTCTAATATCTCGATTGTCTTCTCCTTGTAAGTCAACTCCTGAGATATCTTTAACTCTAGAGCACTCAACACGTGGCTAGGATTAGATCGATATCATTTTAACATAGAAGCATAAAACACACCATGTAATCGGGACAACTTTGTTGGTAATGTCAATCTGTATGCAAGTGGTCCCACCCTCTCAATAATCTCGTACGGTCTGATATACCTAGTACTCAACTTTCTACATTTTCCAAATCCAATAAAACCTCTCCAAGGTGAAACTCGCAAGAAAACTCTATCACCGACTGCATACTCTATCTCTCGATGAAGTCAGTCGTAATATCTCTTCTGATGATCCTGATCTGCTTGCACATCTTTTCACAATATTCACTTTATCCAGGGGTTTGCTATACTTACTAGCCCCTCAATCTGTCGTAAACCTTCAACATCCCAGTAAACTGGACTCTTACACCGTCTCTCGTATAATGCCTCATATGGTGTCATCCCAATACTAGAATGATAACTGTTATTGTATGCAAACTCAACCAAAGGTAAATAAATAATCATCCCAATTACCTCCAAACTCCATAATACATGCTCTCAGTATATCCTCTATTGTCTAAATCGTCCTCTCTGACTGACCATTGGTCTGCAGATGAAAAGTTGTGCTAAACCTCAAACGAGAACCCATCGCATCCTGCAAACTCTGTCAGAATCGCGACGTAAACCTAGGATCATGATCAGACACAATCGAAGTAGGAACACCACGTAACCTGACAATCTCGGCAACATATAAACCAGCAAGCCTATCCAACGTATCCTCCTGTTGAATAGCTAAGAAATGAGCTGATTTAGTCAGTCTGTCAACAATAACCCAGATAGCATCATGACGTCAAAATATCCTCGGTAAACTTATAATAAAATCCATGGTGATTTTCTCCCACTTCCATTCTAGAATTTCAAGTGGTCTCAGTTTCCTGGATGGAGCTTAATGTTCTGCGTTAATTTGCTGATAAGGAAGGCATCTCACAACAAACTCAGCTATATCCTTCTTCATATGTACCCACCAGAACAACTCTCTCATATCCCAGTACATCTTAGTACAACCAAGATGAAATGATAACAGTGAAGAATGTGCCTCAACTATCAACTCATTCTTCAACTCTAAAATATCCAGAACACATAGTTTATCTCAGTAAAACAATACACCATTATCATTAGGTCGGTGTAAAGTAGTTACCTTTCCTCACTCAACTTTCTTCTTGATTTGCATCAGATAAGCATCTTCTTATTTACGCTGAGCAATCAACTCTCGCATCTAAGGTCGAACTCTAATGTTGGCTAACATCTAATCCATAATCAAATCCAACTGCACTCGCATCTCTCGTAAAGCAAATAATGAATCTGCTCTATATGTAACTGAATCATCATCCCCTTTTTCTTTCCTGCTCAAGGCATCAGCAACTACATTTGCCTTTCCAGGATGATATTCAATCGTGCAGTCGTAATCTTTCAACAACTCAATCCATCGCCTCTATTGAAGGTTGAGCTCTCATTGTGTCATAACATACTTGAGACTCTTATGATCAGAAAATATCTAAATAGTATCCCCGTATAAGTAATGACGCCAAACCTTCAAAGCATGAATGATTGTAGCTAACTCTAGATCATGTGTCGGGTAGTTAGTGTAACATTCTGGGAATTTTTCATCGTAAATTATGATTTATAAGTGTTTAAATATCAACATATAAAGGTTGATTAAAGGTTAATATAAGGTTGACACGAAATGATCGAAGAAAATTGGAGAAATCTGAAAATTGGAAAGTATGCGCAGTGGAAAGGGAAGTATGCGTGGTCATTACCACCACGCGTAGTTCCCATTCCACCACGTGTGGATCCCAGTTAGGCTGAAAAAATATAAGGTTTCAAAGTATCGGGAAACTGAGCTTATTCTTCATTTACCAATATCATTTCAGAGCAAGAGGAAAGGGAAAGGAGCAGGGGAAAGTCAAATTCAACCAAAGAAAGTGATTTTGGTTGATTTCTTTTCCAATCTTTCATCCTAAATTAAAGGTAAGATGGATAAAGGTTTACTTAATGTTGATGTATGGTTGTTTTCTGAATTTTATGGTTGTTTTAAGATGAATTCTTTGCTAGAAATGATGGATATGAACTGAGATTTATGGCTTGTATATGAGGGAATTGTTAAGATATTTTTGGAGGAAGAAAAGTTGATGAAAGAGTGAAGAACTTAGTGTTTGTTTAAGGTTTACGAATGGTTCATGTTGGAAGTTAAAATGATGTTGAATTCTTATGGTTAAATTGATATTGATGATGGATTACATGTTATTGAATGACCTGAAACTTGAATGAAATCATAGAATGAGTTTTGGAAGAAGAATTCTTAAGAGGATGGAGTTTGGTATGGTTAAGTTATAAGTAAAAGATAATAAATGGTTGACTTAAAGTGGATAATGCTTATTTTGATTCTTGAATAAATGAATGAATGTTTAATAATTCCTTGTATGTTATGAATGACATACAGAAGGATCTTGACGGTTTTGGAGAGAGTTTTGAGTTGTGTGGATTGTTGATTTTTGCTTTGTTTAAAGGTAAGTGTTCTTACGCTTACATATGGATTCGTATTATGTTTAGGCATCTTTCTATTTGGTTAGAAAAGGCCTATAATGCTATGTTGAGTTGTTAAGTTCTTAGTTGAACCATAATGAATGTGATGGATTGATTTATGTTTGATTTATAATCGTGATATGGTCTTACTTATGTTTGGATCATATTCGTATGGTTGATTATCGATTGATGATGTATAAGCTTAATTGCTTATATATTATGTATGTTATGTCCTGGAATATTATGATGTTTGATTATGAGATTGTTTGCATGTTATTGTACTTGGCTTACTGTTCATTTTTATGACCTGTATTTGATTGAGTTTGGTATGGTCTGATTGATATATTGATGTTTGTTTGATATATGTTTGATTAACATGCTCCAGATATTTTATTTGATAACCATACGTGATTGGGATTGCGAGATTGTGATATATGATTACTGATTGAGAATGTTGAGCATACATGAGTTGTGATATGAGATATGAATGTATTCATCATTCATTGTGTTCCATTATTGTGTGTGACACTGAGATATGAGATACAAGCTGGGCCTGATGATTCCGGGTGAGAAATCGATGCCGGTCTGGGACCGATGATTCTGAGAGAGATCTCGATGTCATACTGGGTACGATGCCAGTCTGGGATCGAGGGAAAAATGATATGAAAAGAAAAGAGAAAGAAAAAAAAGAAAGTCCCCGGGGCAGATATTCACATGTGATTACATCGCATTCATATGCATTTGAGTCTCATTCATATTTAGCATTTGTGATTACTGCTTATTGAGTTATGATTGCTTTATTGATGTTTTGAGATTGGTTTGATATGCGAATGGATTAATTACGTGATAATAGTTTGAAATGACTCAGATTTTATATTGACATGATATTACTCTGATATTACGTTCGCATTCTGACGTTTGATACTTTATATGAATTATCAAGTAACAGGATTTGGTCTTCAGTTTTCTTTGATATATTGTTGATTCTTAAAATGTTTTCGAGATGGTATTGATATGATTTGTGTGCGAATGATTATGTGGTATGATTGAGCTGTTGATAAGGCTAGAGGAGAATCATATCTCGAGTTGGGATATCGATTGTCCCTGTGCACATTTAAAAATTTACGAATCAATTATAGCGTATGAAACTTACTGAGTATTGTAAAACATACTCATTTTTTTTATGTGCCTAAATGATGCGCAGGACGCAGATACCTGCCACTGGATCAGAGCTGAGGTGATCTTCTATCAGAGTTGTTGTTGTCAGAGGTTGTGCTCCATTGTTTTGTTTTGAGTGCTTCCAGTTTTGTGATTTTGCGATGTACATATTGTACAGTTTGTATAAATGTTTCTATTTTGAGTTTGAATATTTTTTCAAACTTCTTTTACTGTTTTTGCTGTAAAACTTATTATATTAGGAATCTTTTGGGCCCGAGATGTTTATAAAATGATATTTCATTTTCTCTCTCCTCTTGTTATTCTCTGATTTCACTCTGATTTCTTATTATTATGAAAAGATTATTGATTATTAGGTTAAAAGGAATTTGAAAATGAGCTTCACGTTTAGTGGTATCAGAGTAGGGATTAAATTCTCTGCGGACTGTGCCAAAATTGTTTTCTATCTCATGTTTTGGAAGCTAATTGAATTTGAACTTTTTGAAAATAGATTGAGCCACTTGAGGACGCATTACATGATCACACTGCTGAGTCTAGATGAGTAGAGGGACAGGGGTCAGCCCCGTTACCTCCTGAGCAGCATACATAGCCTGCTGTAGCAGCACAGCCAGCTGCAGCAGCACAGCCAGCACAGCCAGATATGCCTATACCTCTGTACAATCCTGCATATGCTCCGTTCTGGGAGATAATGCAGAAGATGATGCGGGATCATACTAGAGCTTCAGGTAGCCAGAATCTCAATATTAATAGGAACTTTGATGAGGTTACGAAGCAGGGGGCAAGGATATTTGAGGGCACTACTGATCCTTCAGAGGCAGATGATTGGTTGAGGCAGACAGAGCATATTCTTACACGTATGAGGTGTACCCCAGAGCAAAAATTGAGGTATACTACATCTCTTTTAGAGAAAGCTGCCTGGAATTGGTGGGAATCAGTCCCAAATAACCAGAATGATCCTCCGACATTGATTTGGGATGATTTCTTTTGGAAATTTGATGAGAAGTATACCCTCCTCTATACGAGACAAAGAAAAAGATTGAGTTTCTATAGCTGGAACAGCGAGAGAGGACTGTTGTCGAGTATCAGGCTGAGTTTGCCAGACTATCTCGATATGCTCTAGAGGATGTAGATACTGATCAAAAGAGGAGAGGCAGATTCGAGAGAGGTTTGAGGTATGTCATATACAACAGGATTGCATTGAAACC